>JAUJYP020000980.1:0-47562 GCA_030674075.2 Linum usitatissimum | reverse complement strand
ACCTAAAAATTTGTCGATTTCCAAAGTGGTTAATCTATGAAAATGAGGCATTTTAACATAAAAATTTGAAAATTTTCCACTCGGCTAATATTTGACATGTGTGTTGGAAATGGCTAAAAAGACAAGTTTCATCATGGTCATCCCCAGTAAATAATGGTCAAATGGATTTAAAAATCAATTTGACTAGATATTGTTTTAGTGTGTTAAGAAATATTGTTTAACTTCATTTGCCTATTATTTTAATGGCTTAACATGGTGAAACCTCAACTTTTATCCATTCCCAACATATACGTCAAATATTACCCTTTTTAAAACCATTCAATTTTCACCTAATAACTTTTCGATTTCCAAAGTGGTTAATCTATGAAAATGAGCCATTTTAACATAAGAATTTAAAAATTTTCCAATCGGCTAATATTGAACATGCGTGTTGGAAATGGCTAAAGAGTGAAGTTTCATCATGGTAATCCTGTAAATAATGGTCAAATGGATTTAAAAATCAATTTTCCTAGATATTGTTTTAGTGTGTTAATAAATATTGTTTCACTTCATTTGCCTACTATTTGAATGGCTTAACATGGTGAAACCTCGAACTTTTATCCATTTCCAACATACACGTCAAATATTACCCTTTTTACAAACTTCCATTTTCACCAAAAAATTTGTCGATTTCCAAAGTAGTTAATCTATGAACATGAGGCATTTTAACATGAAAATGTGAAAATTTTATAATCGGCTAATATTTGACATGCGTGTTGGAAATGGCTAAATAGTCAATTTTCTTCATGGTAACCCCTATAAATAATGGTCAAATGGATTTATAAATCAATTTTACTAGATATTGTTTTAGTGTGTTAAGAAATATTGTTTCACTTCAATTGCCTATTATTTGAATGGCTTAACATGGTGAAACCTGAACTTTTATCCATTTCCAACATACACGTCTAATATTACCCTTTTTAAAAACATTCAATTTTCACCTAAAAATTTGTCGATTTCCAAAGTGGTTAATCTATGAAAATGAGGCATTTTGACATAAAAATTTTAAAATTTTCCAATCGGCTAATATTTGACATCGTGTTGGAAATGGCTAAATAGTCAATTTTCTTCATGGTAACCCCTATAAATAATGGTCAAATGGATTTATAAATCAATTATACTAGATATTGTTTTAGTGTGTTAAGAAATATTGTTTCACTTCAATTGCCTATTATTTGAATGGCTTAACATGGTGAAACCTGAACTTTTATCCATTTCCAACATACACGTCAAATATTACCCTTTTTACAAACTTCCATTTTCACCAAAAAATTTGTCGATTTCCAAAGTAGTTAATCTATGAACATGAGGCATTTTAACATGAAAATGTGAAAATTTTATAATCGGCTAATATATGACATGTGTGTTGGAAATGGCTAAATAGTCAATTTTCTTCATGGTAACCCCTATAAATAATGGTCAAATGGATTTATAAATCAATTTTACTAGATATTGTTTTAGTGTGTTAAGAAATATTGTTTCACTTCAATTGCCTATTATTTGAATGGCTTGACATGGTGAAACCTCAACTTTTATCCATTCCCAACATATACGTCTAATATTACCCTTTTTAAAAACATTCAATTTTCACCTAAAAATTTGTCGATTTCCAAAGTGGTTAATCTATGAAAATGAGGCATTTTGACATAAAAATTTTAAAATTTTCCAATCGGCTAATATTTGACATCGTGTTGGAAATGGCTAAAAAGACAAGTTTCATCATCGGAATCCCTATAAATAATGGTCAAATGGATTTAAAAATCAATTTTACTAGATATTGTTTTAGTGTGTTAAGAAATATTGTTTAACTTTATTTCCCTATTATTTGAATGGCTTAACATGGGGAAACCTCAACTTTTATCCATTCCCAAAATACACGTACAATATTAGCCTTTTTAAACACATTCAATTTTAACCTCAAAATTTTTCGATTTCTAAAGTGGTTAATCTATGAAAATGAGGCATTTTGGCATAAAAATTTGAAAATTTTCCAATCGGCAAATATTTGACATCGTGTTGGAATGGCTAAAAAGACACGTTTCATCATCGTAATCCTCGTAAATAATGGTCAAATGGATTTAAAAATCAATTTGACTAGATATTGTTTTAGTGTGTTAAGAAATATTGTTTAACTTCATTTGCCTATTATTTGAATGGCTTGACATGGTGAAACCTCAACTTTTATCCATTCCCAACATATACGTCTAATATTACCCTTTTTAAAAACATTCAATTTTCACCTAAAAATTTGTCGATTTCCAAAGTGGTTAATCTATGAAAATGAGGCATTTTAACATAAAAATTTGAAAATTTTCCACTCGGCTAATATTTGACATGTGTGTTGGAAATGGCTAAAAAGACAAGTTTCATCATGGTAATCCCTGTAAATAATGGTCAAATGGATTTAAAAATCAATTTGACTAGATATTGTTTTAGTGTGTTAAGAAATATTGTTTAACTTCATTTGCCTATTATTTTAATGGCTTAACATGGTGAAACCTCAACTTTTATCCATTCCCAACATATACGTCAAATATTACCCTTTTTAAAACCATTCAATTTTCACCTAAAAACTTTTCGATTTCCAAAGTGGTTAATCTATGAAAATGAGCCATTTTAACATAAGAATTTAAAAATTTTCCAATCGGCTAATATTGAACATGCGTGTTGGAAATGGCTAAAGAGTGAAGTTTCATCATGGTAATCCCAGTAAATAATGGTCAAATGGATTTAAAAATCAATTTTCCTAGATATTGTTTTAGTGTGTTAAGAAATATTGTTTCACTTCATTTGCCTACTATTTGAATGGCTTAACATGGTGAAACCTCGAACTTTTATCCATTTCCAACATACACGTCAAATATTACCCTTTTTACAAACTTCCATTTTCACCAAAAAATTTGTCGATTTCCAAAGTAGTTAATCTATGAACATGAGGCATTTTAACATGAAAATGTGAAAATTTTATAATCGGCTAATATTTGACATGCGTGTTGGAAATGGCTAAATAGTCAATTTTCTTCATGGTAACCCCTATAAATAATGGTCAAATGGATTTATAAATCAATTTTACTAGATATTGTTTTAGTGTGTTAAGAAATATTGTTTCACTTCATTTGCCTATTATTTGAATGGCTTAACATGGTGAAACCTCAACTTTTATCCATTTCCAACATACACGTCAAATATTACCCTTTTTAAAAACATTCAATTTTCACCTAAAAATTTGTCGATTTCCAAAGTGGTTAATCTATGAAAATGAGGCATTTTGACATAAAAATTTGAAAATTTTCCAATCGGCTAATATTTGACATCGTGTTGGAAATGGCTAAAAAGACAAGTTTCATCATGGTAATCCCTATAAATAATGGTCAAATGGATTTAAAAATCAATTTTACTAGATATTGTTTTAGTGTGTTAAGAAATATTGTTTCACTTCATTTGCCTATTATTTGAATGGCTTGACATGGTGAAACCTCAACTTTTATCCATTCCCAACATACACGTCAAATATTACCCTTTTAAAAAACATTCAATTTTCACCTAAAAATTTGTCGATTTCCAAAGTGGTTAATCTATGAAAATGAGGCATTTTGACATAAAAATTTTAAAATTTTCCAATCGGCTAATATTTGACATCGTGTTGGAAATGGCTAAAAAGACAAGTTTCATCATCGATAATCCCTATAAATAATGGTCAAATGGATTTAAAAATCAATTTTACTAGATATTGTTTTAGTGTGTTAAGAAATATTGTTTAACTTCATTTCCCTATTATTTGAATGGCTTAACATGGGGAAACCTCAACTTTTATCCATTCCCAAAATACACGTACAATATTAGCCTTTTTAAACACATTCAATTTTCACCTCAAAATTTTTCGATTTCTAAAGTGGTTAATCTATGAAAATGAGGCATTTTGGCATAAAAATTTGAAAATTTTCCAATCGGCTAATATTTGACATCGTGTTGGAAATGGCTAAAAAGACACGTTTCATCATCGTAATCCCTGTAAATAATGGTCAAATGGATTTAAAAATCAATTTGACTAGATATTGTTTTAGTGTGTTAAGAAATATTGTTTAACTTCATTTGCCTATTATTTGAATGGCTTGACATGGTGAAACCTCAACTTTTATCCATTCCCAACATATACGTCTAATATTACCCTTTTTAAAAACATTCAATTTTCACCTAAAAATTTGTCGATTTCCAAAGTGGTTAATCTATGAAAATGAGGCATTTTGACATAAAAATTTGAAAATTTTCCAATCGGCTAATATTTGACATCGTGTTGGAAATGGCTAAAAAGACAAGTTTCATCATCGTAATCCCTGTAAATAATGGTCAAATGGATTTAAAAATCAATTTGACTAGATATTGTTTTAGTGTGTTAAGAAATATTGTTTAACTTCATTTGCCTATTATTTGAATGGCTTAACATGGTGAAACCTCAACTTTTATCCATTCCCAACATATACGTCAAATATTACCCTTTTTAAAACCATTCAATTTTCACCTAAAAATTTTTCGATTTCCAAAGTGGTTAATCTATGAAAATGAGGCATTTTAACATAAGAATTTAAAAATTTTCCAATCGGCTAATATTGAACATGCGTGTTGGAAATGGCTAAAGAGTGAAGTTTCATCATGGTAATCCCTGTAAATAATGGTCAAATGGATTTAAAAATCAATTTTACTAGATATTGTTTTAGTGTGTTAAGAAATATTGTTTAACTTCATTTGCCTATTATTTGAATGGCTTAACATGGGGAAACCTCAACTTTTATCCATTCCCAAAATACACGTCAAATATTACCCTTTTTAAACACATTCAATTTTCACCTCAAAATTTGTCGATTTCCAAAGTGGTTAATCTATGAAAATGAGGCATTTTAACATAAAAATTTGAAAATTTTCCACTCGGCTAATATTTGACATGTGTGTTGGAAATGGCTAAAAAGACAAGTTTCATCATGATAATCCTTGTAAATAATGGTCAAATGGATTTAAAAATCAATTTGACTAGATATTGTTTTAGTGTGTTAAGAAATATTGTTTAACTTCATTTGCCTATTATTTTAATGGCTTAACATGGTGAAACCTCAACTTTTATCCATTCCCAACATATACGTCAAATATTACCCTTTTTAAAACCATTCAATTTTCACCTAAAAACTTTTCGATTTCCAAAGTGGTTAATCTATGAAAATGAGCCATTTTAACATAAGAATTTAAAAATTTTCCAATCGGCTAATATTGAACATGCGTGTTGGAAATGGCTAAAGAGTGAAGTTTCATCATGGTAATCCCAGTAAATAATGGTCAAATGGATTTAAAAATCAATTTTCCTAGATATTGTTTTAGTGTGTTAAGAAATATTGTTTCACTTCATTTGCCTACTATTTGAATGGCTTAACATGGTGAAACCTGAACTTTTATCCATTTCCAACATACACGTCAAATATTACCCTTTTTACAAACTTCCATTTTCACCAAAAAATTTGTCGATTTCCAAAGTAGTTAATCTATGAACATGAGGCATTTTAACATGAAAATGTGAAAATTTTATAATCGGCTAATATTTGACATGCGTGTTGGAAATGGCTAAATAGTCAATTTTCTTCATGGTAACCCCTATAAATAATGGTCAAATGGATTTATAAATCAATTTTACTAGATATTGTTTTAGTGTGTTAAGAAATATTGTTTCACTTCAATTGCCTATTATTTGAATGGCTTAACATGGTGAAACCTCAACTTTTATCCATTTCCAACATACACGTCTAATATTACCCTTTTTAAAAACATTCAATTTTCACCTAAAAATTTGTCGATTTCCAAAGTGGTTAATCTATGAAAATGAGGCATTTTGACATAAAAATTTTAAAATTTTCCAATCGGCTAATATTTGACATCGTGTTGGAAATGGCTAAATAGTCAATTTTCTTCATGGTAACCCCTATAAATAATGGTCAAATGGATTTAAAAATCAATTTTCCTAGATATTGTTTTAGTGTGTTAAAAAATATTGTTTCACTTCATTTGCCTACTATTTGAATGGCTTAACATGGTGAAACCTGAACTTTTATCCATTTCCAACATACACGTCAAATATTACCCTTTTTACAAACTTCCATTTTCACCAAAAAATTTGTCGATTTCCAAAGTAGTTAATCTATGAACATGAGGCATTTTAACATGAAAATGTGAAAATTTTATAATCGGCTAATATTTGACATGCGTGTTGGAAATGGCTAAATAGTCAATTTTCTTCATGGTAACCCCTATAAATAATGGTCAAATGGATTTATAAATCAATTATACTAGATATTGTTTTAGTGTGTTAAGAAATATTGTTTCACTTCAATTGCCTATTATTTGAATGGCTTAACATGGTGAAACCTGAACTTTTATCCATTTCCAACATACACGTCAAATATTACCCTTTTTACAAACTTCCATTTTCACCAAAAAATTTGTCGATTTCCAAAGTAGTTAATCTATGAACATGAGGCATTTTAACATGAAAATGTGAAAATTTTATAATCGGCTAATATATGACATGCGTGTTGGAAATGGCTAAATAGTCAATTTTCTTCATGGTAACCCCTATAAATAATGGTCAAATGGATTTATAAATCAATTTTACTAGATATTGTTTTAGTGTGTTAAGAAATATTGTTTCACTTCAATTGCCTATTATTTGAATGGCTTGACATGGTGAAACCTCAACTTTTATCCATTCCCAACATATACGTCTAATATTACCCTTTTTAAAAACATTCAATTTTCACCTAAAAATTTGTCGATTTCCAAAGTGGTTAATCTATGAAAATGAGGCATTTTGACATAAAAATTTTAAAATTTTCCAATCGGCTAATATTTGACATCGTGTTGGAAATGGCTAAAAAGACAAGTTTCATCATCGTAATCCCTATAAATAATGGTCAAATGGATTTAAAAATCAATTTTACTAGATATTGTTTTAGTGTGTTAAGAAATATTGTTTAACTTTATTTCCCTATTATTTGAATGGCTTAACATGGGGAAACCTCAACTTTTATCCATTCCCAAAATACACGTACAATATTAGCCTTTTTAAACACATTCAATTTTAACCTCAAAATTTTTCGATTTCTAAAGTGGTTAATCTATGAAAATGAGGCATTTTGGCATAAAAATTTGAAAATTTTCCAATCGGCTAATATTTGACATCGTGCTGGAAATGGCTAAAAAGACACGTTTCATCATCGTAATCCTTGTAAATAATGGTCAAATGGATTTAAAAATCAATTTGACTAGATATTGTTTTAGTGTGTTAAGAAATATTGTTTAACTTCATTTGCCTATTATTTGAATGGCTTGACATGGTGAAACCTCAACTTTTATCCATTCCCAACATATACGTCTAATATTACCCTTTTTAAAAACATTCAATTTTCACCTAAAAATTTGTCGATTTCCAAAGTGGTTAATCTATGAAAATGAGGCATTTTAACATAAAAATTTGAAAATTTTCCACTCGGCTAATATTTGACATGTGTGTTGGAAATGGCTAAAAAGACAAGTTTCATCATGGTAATCCCTGTAAATAATGGTCAAATGGATTTAAAAATCAATTTGACTAGATATTGTTTTAGTGTGTTAAGAAATATTGTTTAACTTCATTTGCCTATTATTTTAATGGCTTAACATGGTGAAACCTCAACTTTTATCCATTCCCAACATATACGTCAAATATTACCCTTTTTAAAACCATTCAATTTTCACCTAAAAATTTTTCGATTTCCAAAGTGGTTAATCTATGAAAATGAGCCATTTTAACATAAGAATTTAAAAATTTTCCAATCGGCTAATATTGAACATGCGTGTTGGAAATGGCTAAAGAGTGAAGTTTCATCATGGTAATCCCCGTAAATAATGGTCAAATGGATTTAAAAATCAATTTTCCTAGATATTGTTTTAGTGTGTTAAGAAATATTGTTTCACTTCATTTGCCTACTATTTGAATGGCTTAACATGGTGAAACCTCGAACTTTTATCCATTTCCAACATACACGTCAAATATTACCCTTTTTACAAACTTCCATTTTCACCAAAAAATTTGTCGATTTCCAAAGTAGTTAATCTATGAACATGAGGCATTTTAACATGAAAATGTGAAAATTTTATAATCGGCTAATATTTGACATGCGTGTTGGAAATGGCTAAATAGTCAAGTTTCTTCATGGTAACCCCTATAAATAATGGTCAAATGGATTTATAAATCAATTTTACTAGATATTGTTTTAGTGTGTTAAGAAATATTGTTTAACTTCATTTGCCTATTATTTGAATGTCTTAACATGGGGAAACCTCGACTTTTATCCATTCCCAACATACACGTCAAATATTACCCTTTTTAAAAACATTCAATTTTCACCTAAAAATTTGTCGATTTCCAAAGTGGTTAATCTATGAAAATGAGGCATTTTAACATAAAAATGTGAAAATTTTCCAATCGGCTAATATTTGACATCGTGTTGGAAATGGCTAAATAGTCAAGTTTCTTCATGGTAACCCCTATAAATAATGGTCAAATGGATTTAAAAATCAATTTTACTAGATATTGTTTTAGTGTGTTAAGAAATATTGTTTCACTTCATTTGCCTATTATTTGAATGGCTTGACATGGTGAAACCTCAACTTTTATCCATTCCCAACATATACGTCTAATATTACCCTTTTTAAAAACATTCAATTTTCACCTAAAAATTTGTCGATTTCCAAAGTGGTTAATCTATGAAAATGAGGCATTTTGACATAAAAATTTTAAAATTTTCCAATCGGCTAATATTTGACATCGTGTTGGAAATGGCTAAAAAGACAAGTTTCATCATCGTAATCCCTGTAAATAATGGTCAAATGGATTTAAAAATCAATTTTACTAGATATTGTTTTAGTGTGTTAAGAAATATTGTTTAACTTTATTTCCCTATTATTTGAATGGCTTAACATGGGGAAACCTCAACTTTTATCCATTCCCAAAATACACGTACAATATTAGCCTTTTTAAACACATTCAATTTTCACCTCAAAATTTTTCGATTTCTAAAGTGGTTAATCTATGAAAATGAGGCATTTTGGCATAAAAATTTGAAAATTTTCCAATCGGCTAATATTTGACATCGTGTTGGAAATGGCTAAAAAGACACGTTTCATCATCGTAATCCTCGTAAATAATGGTCAAATGGATTTAAAAATCAATTTGACTAGATATTGTTTTAGTGTGTTAAGAAATATTGTTTAACTTCATTTGCCTATTATTTGAATGGCTTAACATGGTGAAACCTCAACTTTTATCCATTCCCAACATATACGTCAAATATTACCCTTTTTAAAAACATTCAATTTTCACCTCAAAATTTGTCGATTTCCAAAGTGGTTAATCTATGAAAATGAGGCATTTTGACATAAAAATTTGAAAATTTTCCAATCGGCTAATATTTGACATCGTGTTGGAAATGGCTAAAAAGACAAGTTTCATCATCGTAATCCCCGTAAATAATGGTCAAATGGATTTAAAAATCAATTTGACTAGATATTGTTTTAGTGTGTTAAGAAATATTGTTTAACTTCATTTGCCTATTATTTTAATGGCTTAACATGGTGAAACCTCAACTTTTATCCATTCCCAACATATACGTCAAATATTACCCTTTTTAAAACCATTCAATTTTCACCTAAAAATTTTTCGATTTCCAAAGTGGTTAATCTATGAAAATGAGCCATTTTAACATAAGAATTTAAAAATTTTCCAATCGGCTAATATTGAACATGCGTGTTGGAAATGGCTAAAGAGTGAAGTTTCATCATGGTAATCCCTGTAAATAATGGTCAAATGGATTTAAAAATCAATTTTCCTAGATATTGTTTTAGTGTGTTAAGAAATATTGTTTCACTTCATTTGCCTACTATTTGAATGGCTTAACATGGTGAAACCTCGAACTTTTATCCATTTCCAACATACACGTCAAATATTACCCTTTTTACAAACTTCCATTTTCACCAAAAAATTTGTCGATTTCCAAAGTAGTTAATCTATGAACATGAGGCATTTTAACATGAAAATGTGAAAATTTTATAATCGGCTAATATTTGACATGCGTGTTGGAAATGGCTAAATAGTCAAGTTTCTTCATGGTAACCCCTATAAATAATGGTCAAATGGATTTATAAATCAATTTTACTAGATATTGTTTTAGTGTGTTAAGAAATATTGTTTAACTTCATTTGCCTATTATTTGAATGTCTTAACATGGGGAAACCTCGACTTTTATCCATTCCCAACATATACGTCAAATATTACCCTTTTTAAAAACATTCAATTTTCACCTCAAAATTTGTCGATTTCCAAAGTGGTTAATCTATGAAAATGAGGCATTTTGACATAAAAATTTGAAAATTTTCCAATCGGCTAATATTTGACATCGTGTTGGAAATGGCTAAAAAGACAAGTTTCATCATCGTAATCCCCGTAAATAATGGTCAAATGGATTTAAAAATCAATTTTACTAGATATTGTTTTAGTGTGTTAATAAATATTGTTTAACTTCATTTGCCTATTATTTGAATGGCTTAACATGGTGAAACCTCAACTTTTATCCATTCCCAACATATACGTCAAATATTACCCTTTTTAAAACATTCAATTTTCACCTAAAAATTTGTCGATTTCCAAAGTGGTTAATCTATGAAAATGAGGCATTTTAACATAAAAATGTGAAAATTTTCCAATCGGCTAATATTTGACATGCGTGTTGGAAATGGCTAAATAGTCAAGTTTCATCATGGTAATCCCCTATAAATAATGGTCAAATGGATTTAAAAATCAATTTTACTAGATATTGTTTTAGTGTGTTAAGAAATATTGTTTAACTTCATTTGCCTATTATTTGAATGGCTTAACATGGTGAAACCTCAACTTTTATCCATTCCCAACATACACGTCAAATATTACCCTTTTTAAAACATTCAATTTTCACCTCAAAATTTGTCGATTTCCAAAGTGGTTAATCTATGAAAATGAGGCATTTTGACATAAAAATTTGAAAATTTTCCAATCGGCTAATATTTGACATGCGTGTTGGAAATGGCTAAAAAGACAAGTTTCATCATGGTAATCCCCTATAAATAATGGTCAAATGGATTTAAAAATCAATTTTACTAGATATTGTTTTAGTGTGTTAAGAAATATTGTTTAACTTCATTTGCCTATTATTTGAATGGCTTAACATGGGGAAACCTCAACTTTTATCCATTCCCAAAATACACGTCAAATATTAGCCTTTTTAAACACATTCAATTTTCACCTCAAAATTTGTCGATTTCTAAAGTGGTTAATCTATGAAAATGAGGCATTTTGACATAAAAATTTGAAAATTTTCCAATCGGCTAATATTTGACATCGTGTTGGAAATGGCTAAAAAGACACGTTTCATCATCGTAATCCCTGTAAATAATGGTCAAATGGATTTAAAAATCAATTTGACTAGATATTGTTTTAGTGTGTTAAGAAATATTGTTTAACTTCATTTGCCTATTATTTGAATGGCTTAACATGGTGAAACCTCAACTTTTATCCATTCCCAACATATACGTCAAATATTACCCTTTTTAAAAACATTCAATTTTCACCTAAAAATTTGTCGATTTCCAAAGTGGTTAATCTATGAAAATGAGGCATTTTGACATAAAAATTTGAAAATTTTCCAATCGGCTAATATTTGACATCGTGTTGGAAATGGCTAAAAAGACAAGTTTCATCATCGTAATCCTCGTAAATAATGGTCAAATGGATTTAAAAATCAATTTGACTAGATATTGTTTTAGTGTGTTAAGAAATATTGTTTAACTTCATTTGCCTATTATTTTAATGGCTTAACATGGTGAAACCTCAACTTTTATCCATTCCCAACATATACGTCAAATATTACCCTTTTTAAAACCATTCAATTTTCACCTAAAAATTTTTCGATTTCCAAAGTGGTTAATCTATGAAAATGAGCCATTTTAACATAAGAATTTAAAAATTTTCCAATCGGCTAATATTGAACATGCGTGTTGGAAATGGCTAAAGAGTGAAGTTTCATCATGGTAATCCCAGTAAATAATGGTCAAATGGATTTAAAAATCAATTTTCCTAGATATTGTTTTAGTGTGTTAAGAAATATTGTTTCACTTCATTTGCCTACTATTTGAATGGCTTAACATGGTGAAACCTCGAACTTTTATCCATTTCCAACATACACGTCAAATATTACCCTTTTTACAAACTTCCATTTTCACCAAAAAATTTGTCGATTTCCAAAGTAGTTAATCTATGAACATGAGGCATTTTAACATGAAAATGTGAAAATTTTATAATCGGCTAATATTTGACATGCGTGTTGGAAATGGCTAAATAGTCAAGTTTCTTCATGGTAACCCCTATAAATAATGGTCAAATGGATTTATAAATCAATTTTACTAGATATTGTTTTAGTGTGTTAAGAAATATTGTTTAACTTCATTTGCCTATTATTTGAATGTCTTAACATGGGGAAACCTCGACTTTTATCCATTCCCAACATACACGTCAAATATTACCCTTTTTAAAAAAATTCAATTTTCACCTCAAAATTTGTCGATTTCCAAAGTAGTTAATCTATGAAAATGAGGCATTTTGACATAAAAATTTGAAAATTTTCCAATCGGCTAATATTTGACATGCGTGTTGGAAATGGCTAAAGAGTCAAGTTTCATCATAGTAACCCCTATAAATAATGGTCAAATGGATTTAAAAATAAATTTTACTAGATATTGTTTTAGTGTGTTAAGAAATATTGTTTCACTTCATTTGCCTATTATTTGAATGGCTTGACATGGTGAAACCTCAACTTTTATCCATTCCCAACATATACGTCTAATATTACCCTTTTTAAAAACATTCAATTTTCACCTAAAAATTTGTCGATTTCCAAAGTGGTTAATCTATGAAAATGAGGCATTTTGACATAAAAATTTTAAAATTTTCCAATCGGCTAATATTTGACATCGTGTTGGAAATGGCTAAAAAGACAAGTTTCATCATCGTAATCCTCTTGTAAATAATGGTCAAATGGATTTAAAAATCAATTTTACTAGATATTGTTTTAGTGTGTTAAGAAATATTGTTTAACTTCATTTCCCTATTATTTGAATGTCTTAACATGGGGAAACCTCAACTTTTATCCATTCCCAAAATACACGTCAAATATTAGCCTTTTTAAACACATTCAATTTTCACCTCAAAATTTGTCGATTTCTAAAGTGGTTAATCTATGAAAATGAGGCATTTTGACATAAAAATTTGAAAATTTTCCAATCGGCTAATATTTGACATCGTGTTGGAAATGGCTAAAAAGACAAGTTTCATCATCGTAATCCCCGTAAATAATGGTCAAATGGATTTAAAAATCAATTTGACTAGATATTGTTTTAGTGTGTTAAGAAATATTGTTTAACTTTATTTCCCTATTATTTGAATGTCTTAACATGGTGAAACCTCAACTTTTATCCATTCCCAACATATACGCCAAATATTACCCTTTTTAAAAACATTCAATTTTCACCTAAAAATTTGTCGATTTCCAAAGTGGTTAATCTATGAAAATGAGGCATTTTGACATAAAAATTTTAAAATTTTCCAATCGGCTAATATTTGACATGCGTGTTGGAAATGGCAAAAAAGACAAGTTTCATCATGATAATCCTAGTAAATAATAGTCAAATGGATTTAAAAATCAATTTTACTAGATATTGTTTTAGTGTGTTAAGAAATATTGTTTAACTTCATTTGCTTATTATTTGAATGGCTTAACATGGGGAAACCTCAACTTTTATCCATTCCCAAAATACACGTACAATATTAGCCTTTTTAAACACATTCAATTTTCACCTCAAAATTTTTCGATTTCTAAAGTGGTTAATCTATGAAAATGAGGCATTTTGGCATAAAAATTTGAAAATTTTCCAATCGGCTAATATTTGACATCGTGTTGGAAATGGCTAAAAAGACACGTTTCATCATCGTAATCCTTGTAAATAATGGTCAAATGGATTTAAAAATCAATTTGACTAGATATTGTTTTAGTGTGTTAAGAAATATTGTTTAACTTCATTTGCCTATTATTTGAATGGCTTAACATGGGGAAACCTCAACTTTTATCCATTCCCAACATATACGTCAAATATTACCCTTTTTAAAACCATTCCATTTTCACCTAAAAATTTGTCGATTTCCAAAGTGGTTAATCTATGAAAATGAGGCATTTTAACATAAAAATTTGAAAATTTTCCAATCGGCTAATATTTGACATGCGTGTTGGAAATGGCTAAAAAGACAAGTTTCATCATGGTAATCCCTGTAAATAATGGTCAAATGGATTTAAAAATCAATTTTACTAGATATTGTTTTAGTGTGTTAAGAAATATTGTTTAACTTCATTTGCCTATTATTTGAATGGCTTAACATGGTGAAACCTCAACTTTTATCCATTCCCAACATATACGTCAAATATTACCCTTTTTAAAAACATTCAATTTTCACCTAAAAATTTGTCGATTTCCAAAGTGGTTAATCTATGAAAATGAGGCATTTTGACATAAAAATTTGAAAATTTTCCAATCGGCTAATATTTGACATCGTGTTGGAAATGGCTAAAAAGACAAGTTTCATCATGATAATCCTATAAATAATGGTCAAATGGATTTAAAAATCAATTTTACTAGATATTGTTTTAGTGTGTTAAGAAATATTGTTTAACTTCATTTGCCTATTATTTGAATGGCTTAACATGGTGAAACCTCAACTTTTATCCATTCCCAAAATACACGTCAAATATTAGCCTTTTTAAACACATTCAATTTTCACCTCAAAATTTTTCGATTTCTAAAGTGGTTAATCTATGAAAATGAGGCATTTTGGCATAAAAATTTGAAAATTTTCCAATCGGCTAATATTTGACATCGTGTTGGAAATGGCTAAAAAGACAAGTTTCATCATCGTAATCCCTGTAAATAATGGTCAAATGGATTTAAAAATCAATTTGACTAGATATTGTTTTAGTGTGTTAAGAAATATTGTTTAACTTCATTTGCCTATTATTTGAATGGCTTAACATGGTGAAACCTCAACTTTTATCCATTCCCAACATATACGTCAAATATTACCCTTTTTAAAAACATTCAATTTTCACCTAAAAATTTGTCGATTTCCAAAGTGGTTAATCTATGAAAATGAGGCATTTTGACATAAAAATTTGAAAATTTTCCAATCGGCTAATATTTGACATGCGTGTTGGAAATGGCTAAAAAGACAAGTTTCATCATGGTAATCCTTGTAAATAATGGTCAAATGGATTTAAAAATCAATTTTACTAGATATTGTTTTAGTGTGTTAAGAAATATTGTTTAACTTCATTTGCCTATTATTTGAATGGCTTAACATGGGGAAACCTCAACTTTTATCCATTCCCAAAATACACGTCAAATATTAGCCTTTTTAAACACATTCAATTTTCACCTCAAAATTTGTCGATTTCTAAAGTGGTTAATCTATGAAAATGAGGCATTTTGACATAAAAATTTGAAAATTTTCCAATCGGCTAATATTTGACATCGTGTTGGAAATGGCTAAAAAGACAAGTTTCATCATCGTAATCCCCGTAAATAATGGTCAAATGGATTTAAAAATCAATTTTACTAGATATTGTTTTAGTGTGTTAAGAAATATTGTTTAACTTCATTTCCCTATTATTTGAATGTCTTAACATGGGGAAACCTCAACTTTTATCCATTCCCAAAATACACGTCAAATATTAGCCTTTTTAAACACATTCAATTTTCACCTCAAAATTTGTCGATTTCTAAAGTGGTTAATCTATGAAAATGAGGCATTTTGACATAAAAATTGAAAATTTTCCCATCGGCTAATATTTGACATGCGTGTTGGAAATGGCAAAAATGACAAGTTTCATCATGATAATCCTTGTAAATAATGGTCAAATGGATTTAAAAATCAATTTTACTAGATATTGTTTTAGTGTGTTAAGAAATATTGTTTAACTTCATTTGCTTATTATTTGAATGGCTTAACATGGGGAAACCTCAACTTTTATCCATTCCCAAAATACACGTACAATATTAGCCTTTTTAAACACATTCAATTTTCACCTCAAAATTTTTCGATTTCTAAAGTGGTTAATCTATGAAAATGAGGCATTTTGGCATAAAAATTTGAAAATTTTCCAATCGGCTAATATTTGACATCGTGTTGGAAATGGCTAAAAAGACACGTTTCATCATCGTAATCCTCGTAAATAATGGTCAAATGGATTTAAAAATCAATTTGACTAGATATTGTTTTAGTGTGTTAAGAAATATTGTTTAACTTCATTTGCCTATTATTTGAATGGCTTAACATGGTGAAACCTCAACTTTTATCCATTCCCAACAATATACGTCAAATATTACCCTTTTTAAAAACATTCAATTTTCACCTAAAAATTTGTCGATTTCCAAAGTGGTTAATCTATGAAAATGAGGCATTTTGACATAAAAATTTGAAAATTTTCCAATCGGCTAATATTTGACATGCGTGTTGGAAATGGCTAAAAAGACAAGTTTCATCATGATAATCCTAGTAAATAATGGTCAAATGGATTTAAAAATCAATTTGACTAGATATTGTTTTAGTGTGTTAAGAAATATTGTTTAACTTCATTTGCCTATTATTTTAATGGCTTAACATGGTGAAACCTCAACTTTTATCCATTCCCAACATATACGTCAAATATTACCCTTTTTAAAACCATTCAATTTTCACCTAAAAATTTTTCGATTTCCAAAGTGGTTAATCTATGAAAATGAGCCATTTTAACATAAGAATTTAAAAATTTTCCAATCGGCTAATATTGAACATGCGTGTTGGAAATGGCTAAAGAGTGAAGTTTCATCATGGTAATCCCTGTAAATAATGGTCAAATGGATTTAAAAATCAATTTTCCTAGATATTGTTTTAGTGTGTTAAGAAATATTGTTTCACTTCATTTGCCTACTATTTGAATGGCTTAACATGGTGAAACCTGAACTTTTATCCATTTCCAACATACACGTCAAATATTACCCTTTTTACAAACTTCCATTTTCACCAAAAAATTTGTCGATTTCCAAAGTAGTTAATCTATGAACATGAGGCATTTTAACATGAAAATGTGAAAATTTTATAATCGGCTAATATTTGACATGCGTGTTGGAAATGGCTAAATAGTCAAGTTTCTTCATGGTAACCCCTATAAATAATGGTCAAATGGATTTATAAATCAATTTTACTAGATATTGTTTTAGTGTGTTAAGAAATATTGTTTCACTTCATTTGCCTATTATTTGAATGGCTTGACATGGTGAAACCTCAACTTTTATCCATTCCCAACATACACGTCAAATATTACCCTTTTTAAAAACATTCAATTTTCACCTAAAAATTTGTCGATTTCCAAAGTGGTTAATCTATGAAAATGAGGCATTTTGACATAAAAATTTGAAAATTTTCCAATCGGCTAATATTTGACATCGTGTTGGAAATGGCTAAAAAGACAAGTTTCATCATCGTAATCCCTATAAATAATGGTCAAATGGATTTAAAAATCAATTTTACTAGATATTGTTTTAGTGTGTTAAGAAATATTGTTTAACTTCATTTGCCTATTATTTTAATGGCTTAACATGGTGAAACCTCAACTTTTATCCATTCCCAACATATACGTCAAATATTAGCCTTTTTAAAAACATTCAATTTTCACCTAAAAATTTGTCGATTTCCAAAGTGGTTAATCTATGAAAATGAGGCATTTTGACATAAAAATTTGAAAATTTTCCAATCGGCTAATATTTGACATCGTGTTGGAAATGGCTAAAAAGACAAGTTTCATCATCGTAATCCCTGTAAATAATGGTCAAATGGATTTAAAAATCAATTTTACTAGATATTGTTTTAGTGTGTTAAGAAATATTGTTTAACTTCATTTGCCTATTATTTGAATGGCTTAACATGGGGAAACCTCAACTTTTATCCATTCCCAAAATACACGTCAAATATTAGCCTTTTTAAACACATTCAATTTTCACCTCAAAATTTGTCGATTTCTAAAGTGGTTAATCTATGAAAATGAGGCATTTTGACATAAAAATTTGAAAATTTTCCAATCGGCTAATATTTGACATCGTGTTGGAAATGGCTAAAAAGACAAGTTTCATCATCGTAATCCTTGTAAATAATGGTCAAATGGATTTAAAAATCAATTTGACTAGATATTGTTTTAGTGTGTTAAGAAATATTGTTTAACTTCATTTGCCTATTATTTGAATGGCTTAACATGGTGAAAGCTCAACTTTTATCCATTCCCAAAATATACGTCAAATATTACCCTTTTTAAAAACATTCAATTTTCACCTCAAAATTTGTCGATTTCCAAAGTGGTTAATCTATGAAAATGAGGCATTTTGACATAAAAATTTGAAAATTTTCCAATCGGCTAATATTTGACATGCGTGTTGGAAATGGCAAAAATGACAAGTTTCATCATGATAATCCTTGTAAATAATGGTCAAATGGATTTAAAAATCAATTTTACTAGATATTGTTTTAGTGTGTTAAGAAATATTGTTTAACTTCATTTGCTTATTATTTGAATGGCTTAACATGGGGAAACCTCAACTTTTATCCATTCCCAAAATACACGTACAATATTAGCCTTTTTAAACACATTCAATTTTCACCTCAAAATTTTTCGATTTCTAAAGTGGTTAATCTATGAAAATGAGGCATTTTGACATAAAAATTTGAAAATTTTCCAATCGGCTAATATTTGACATCGTGTTGGAAATGGCTAAAAAGACAAGTTTCATCATCGTAATCCCCGTAAATAATGGTCAAATGGATTTAAAAATCAATTTTACTAGATATTGTTTTAGTGTGTTAAGAAATATTGTTTAACTTCATTTCCCTATTATTTGAATGTCTTAACATGGGGAAACCTCAACTTTTATCCATTCCCAAAATACACGTCAAATATTAGCCTTTTTAAACACATTCAATTTTCACCTCAAAATTTGTCGATTTCTAAAGTGGTTAATCTATGAAAATGAGGCATTTTGACATAAAAATTTGAAAATTTTCCCATCGGCTAATATTTAACATGCGTGTTGGAAATGGCAAAAAAGACAAGTTTCATCATGATAATCCTTGTAAATAATGGTCAAATGGATTTAAAAATCAATTTTACTAGATATTGTTTTAGTGTGTTAAGAAATATTGTTTAACTTCATTTGCTTATTATTTGAATGGCTTAACATGGGGAAACCTCAACTTTTATCCATTCCCAAAATACACGTACAATATTAGCCTTTTTAAACACATTCAATTTTCACCTCAAAATTTTTCGATTTCTAAAGTGGTTAATCTATGAAAATGAGGCATTTTGGCATAAAAATTTGAAAATTTTCCAATCGGCTAATATTTGACATCGTGTTGGAAATGGCTAAAAAGACACGTTTCATCATCGTAATCCTTGTAAATAATGGTCAAATGGATTTAAAAATCAATTTGACTAGATATTGTTTTAGTGTGTTAAGAAATATTGTTTAACTTCATTTGCCTATTATTTGAATGGCTTAACATGGTGAAACCTCAACTTTTATCCATTCCCAACATATACGTCAAATATTACCCTTTTTAAAAACATTCAATTTTCACCTAAAAATTTGTCGATTTCCAAAGTGGTTAATCTATGAAAATGAGGCATTTTGACATAAAAATTTGAAAATTTTCCAATCGGCTAATATTTGACATGCGTGTTGGAAATGGCTAAAAAGACAAGTTTCATCATCGTAATCCTTGTAAATAAAGGTCAAATGGATTTAAAAATCAATTTTACTAGATATTGTTTTAGTGTGTTAAGAAATATTGTTTAACTTCATTTCCCTATTATTTGAATGTCTTAACATGGGGAAACCTCAACTTTTATCCATTCCCAAAATACACGTCAAATATTAGCCTTTTTAAACACATTCAATTTTCACCTCAAAATTTGTCGATTTCTAAAGTGGTTAATCTATGAAAATGAGGCATTTTGACATAAAAATTTGAAAATTTTCCCATCGGCTAATATTTGACATGCGTGTTGGAAATGGCAAAAATGACAAGTTTCATCATGATAATCCTTGTAAATAATGGTCAAATGGATTTAAAAATCAATTTTACTAGATATTGTTTTAGTGTGTTAAGAAATATTGTTTAACTTCATTTGCTTATTATTTGAATGGCTTAACATGGGGAAACCTCAACTTTTATCCATTCCCAAAATACACGTACAATATTAGCCTTTTTAAACACATTCAATTTTCACCTCAAAATTTTTCGATTTCTAAAGTGGTTAATCTATGAAAATGAGGCATTTTGGCATAAAAATTTGAAAATTTTCCAATCGGCTAATATTTGACATCGTGTTGGAAATGGCTAAAAAGACACGTTTCATCATCGTAATCCTTGTAAATAATGGTCAAATGGATTTAAAAATCAATTTGACTAGATATTGTTTTAGTGTGTTAAGAAATATTGTTTAACTTCATTTGCCTATTATTTGAATGGCTTAACATGGTGAAACCTCAACTTTTATCCATTCCCAACATATACGTCAAATATTACCCTTTTTAAAAACATTCAATTTTCACCTAAAAATTTGTCGATTTCCAAAGTGGTTAATCTATGAAAATGAGGCATTTTGACATAAAAATTTGAAAATTTTCCAATCGGCTAATATTTGACATGCGTGTTGGAAATGGCTAAAAAGACAAGTTTCATCATGGTAATCCTAGTAAATAATGGTCAAATGGATTTAAAAATCAATTTTACTAGATATTGTTTTAGTGTGTTAAGAAATATTGTTTAACTTCATTTGCTTATTATTTGAATGGCTTAACATGGGGAAACCTCAACTTTTATCCATTCCCAAAATACACGTCAAATATTAGCCTTTTTAAACACATTCAATTTTCACCTCAAAATTTGTCGATTTCTAAAGTGGTTAATCTATGAAAATGAGGCATTTTGACATAAAAATTTGAAAATTTTCCAATCGGCTAATATTTGACATCGTGTTGGAAATGGCTAAAAAGACAAGTTTCATCATCGTAATCCCCGTAAATAATGGTCAAATGGATTTAAAAATCAATTTTACTAGATATTGTTTTAGTGTGTTAAGAAATATTGTTTAACTTCATTTCCCTATTATTTGAATGTCTTAACATGGGGAAACCTCAACTTTTATCCATTCCCAAAATACACGTCAAATATTAGCCTTTTTAAACACATTCAATTTTCACCTCAAAATTTGTCGATTTCTAAAGTGGTTAATCTATGAAAATGAGGCATTTTGACATAAAAATTTGAAAATTTTCCCATCGGCTAATATTTGACATGCGTGTTGGAAATGGCAAAAATGACAAGTTTCATCATGATAATCCTTGTAAATAATGGTCAAATGGATTTAAAAATCAATTTTACTAGATATTGTTTTAGTGTGTTAAGAAATATTGTTTAACTTCATTTGCTTATTATTTGAATGGCTTAACATGGGGAAACCTCAACTTTTATCCATTCCCAAAATACACGTACAATATTAGCCTTTTTAAACACATTCAATTTTCACCTCAAAATTTTTCGATTTCTAAAGTGGTTAATCTATGAAAATGAGGCATTTTGGCATAAAAATTTGAAAATTTTCCAATCGGCTAATATTTGACATCGTGTTGGAAATGGCTAAAAAGACACGTTTCATCATCGTAATCCCTGTAAATAATGGTCAAATGGATTTAAAAATCAATTTGACTAGATATTGTTTTAGTGTGTTAAGAAATATTGTTTTACTTCATTTGCCTATTATTTGAATGGCTTGACATGGTGAAACCTCAACTTTTATCCATTCCCAACATATACGTCAAATATTACCCTTTTTAAAAACATTCAATTTTCACCTAAAAATTTGTCGATTTCCAAAGTGGTTAATCTATGAAAATGAGGCATTTTAACATAAAAATTTGAAAATTTTCCACTCGGCTAATATTTGACATGCGTGTTGGAAATGGCTAAAAAGACAAGTTTCATCATGGTAATCCCTGTAAATAATGGTCAAATGGATTTAAAAATCAATTTGACTAGATATTGTTTTAGTGTGTTAAGAAATATTGTTTAACTTCATTTGCCTATTATTTTAATGGCTTAACATGGTGAAACCTCAACTTTTATCCATTCCCAACATATACGTCAAATATTACCCTTTTTAAAACCATTCAATTTTCACCTAAAAATTTTTCGATTTCCAAAGTGGTTAATCTATGAAAATGAGCCATTTTAACATAAGAATTTAAAAATTTTCCAATCGGCTAATATTGAACATGCGTGTTGGAAATGGCTAAAGAGTGAAGTTTCATCATGGTAATCCCCGTAAATAATGGTCAAATGGATTTAAAAATCAATTTTCCTAGATATTGTTTTAGTGTGTTAAGAAATATTGTTTCACTTCATTTGCCTACTATTTGAATGGCTTAACATGGTGAAACCTGAACTTTTATCCATTTCCAACATACACGTCAAATATTACCCTTTTTACAAACTTCCATTTTCACCAAAAAATTTGTCGATTTCCAAAGTAGTTAATCTATGAACATGAGGCATTTTAACATGAAAATGTGAAAATTTTATAATCGGCTAATATTTGACATGCGTGTTTGAAATGGCTAAATAGTCAAGTTTCTTCATGGTAACCCCTATAAATAATGGTCAAATGGATTTATAAATCAATTTTACTAGATAATGTTTAGTGTGTTAATAAATATTGTTTAACTTCATTTGCCGATTATTTAAATGGCTTAACATGGTGAAACCTCAATATATAGCCATTCCCAACATACACGTCAAATATTAGCATTTTTTAAAATATTCAATTTTCACCTCAAAATTTGTCGATTTCAAAAGTTGTTAACCTATGGAAATAAGGCATTTTGACATAAAAATTTGAAAATTTTCGAATCGGCTAATAATTGACATGCATGCTGAAAATGGCTAAAGAGTAAAGTTTCATCATGGTAACCCCTATAAATAATGGTCAAATGGATTTAAAAATAAATTTTACAAAATATTATTTTAGTGAGTTAAGAAATATTTTTTAAGTTCATTTGCCTATTATTTGAATGGCTTAACATGGTGAAACCTCAACTTTTAGCTATTCCCAACATACACGTCAAATATTAGCGTTTTGAAAAACTTTCCATTTTCACCTAAAATTTTTTCTATTTCTAAAGTAGTTAATCTATGAACATGAGGCATTTTAACATGAAAATTTGAAAATTTTATAATCGGCTAATATTGAAAATGCGTGTTGGAAATGGCTAAAGAGTCAAGTTTCATCATGGTAATCCCTGTAAATAATGGTCAAATGGATTTAAAAATAAATTTTACTAGATATTATTTTAGTGTGTTAAGAAATATTTTTTAAGTTCATTTGCCTATTATTTGAATGGCTTAACATGGTGAAACCTCAACTTTTAGCCATTCCCAATATACACGTCAAATATTAGCGTTTTGAAAAACTTTCCATTTTCACCTAAAATTTTTTCGATTTCCAAAGTAGTTAATCTATGAACATGAGGCATTTTAACATGAAAATTTGAAAATTTTATAATCGGCTAATATTGAACATGCGTGTTGGAAATGGCTAAAGAGTCAAGTTTCATCATGGTAATCCCTGTCAATAATGGTCAAATGGATTTAAAAATCAATTTTCCTAGATATTGTTTTAGTTTGTTAAGAAATATTATTTCACTTGATTTGCCTATTATTTGAATGGCTTAACATGGTGAAACCTCAACTTTTATCCATTCTCAAAATACACGTCAAATATTAGCCTTTATAACAACTTTCAATTTTCACCTAAAAGTTTGTCAATTTCCAAAGTGGTTAATCTATGAAAATGACGCATTTTGACATAAAAATTTGAAAATTTTCCAATCGGCTAATAATTGACATGCATGCTGAAAATGGCTAAAGAGTCAAGTTTCATCATAGTAACCCCTATAAATAATGGTCAAATGGATTTAAAAATAAATTTTACTAGATATTGTTTTAGTGTGTTAAGAAATATTTTTTAAGTTCATTTGCCTATTATTTGAATGGCTTGATATGGTGAAACCTTAGCTTTTAGCCATTCCCAACATACAAGTCAAATATTAGCCTTTTGAAAAACTTTTAATTTTCACCTAAAGATTTGTCGATTTCCAAAGTGCTTAATCTATGAAAAGGAGGCATTTTAACATAAAAACTTGAAAATTTTCCAATCGGCTAATATTGAACATGCGTGTTGGAAATGGCTAAAGCGTCCAGTTTCATCATGGTAGTCCCTATAAATAATAATCAAATGGATTTAAAAATCAATTTTCCTAGATATTTTTTTAGTGTGTTAAGAAATATTGTTTAAATTCATTTGCCTATTATTTGAATGGCTTAACATGGTGAAACCTCAACTTTTAGCCATTCCCAACATACACGTCAAATATTACCATTTTTAAAAACTTTCCATTTTCACCTAAAAATTTGTCGATTTCCAAAGTAGTTAATCTATGAACATGTGGCATTTTAACATGAAAATTTGAAAATTTTATAATTGGCTAATATTTGATATGCGTGTTGGAAATGGCTAAAGAGTCAAGTTTCATCATGGTAACCCCTATAAATAATGGTCAAATGGATTTATAAATCAATTTTACTAGATATTGTTTTAGTGCGTTAATAAATAATGTTTAACTCCATTTGCCGATTATTTAAATGGCTTAACATGGCGAAACTTCAACTTTTAGCCATTCCCATCATACACGTCAAATATTAACCTTTTTAAAAACTTTCAATTTTCCCCTAAAAATTTTCCGATTTCCAAATGGTTAATCTGTGAAAATGAGCCATTTTAACATAATAATTTGAAAATTTTCCTATCGGCTAATATTGAACATACCTGTTGGAAATGGCTAAAGAGTCAATTTTCATCATGGTAACCCCTATAAATAATGGTCAAACGGATTTATAAATCAATTTTACTAGATATTGTTTTAGTGTGTTAAGAAATATTGTTTCATTAAATTTGCTTATTATTTGAATGGCTTAACATGGTGAAACCTTAACTTTTATCCATTTCCAAAATACACGTCAAATATTAGCCTTTATAAAAACTTTCAATTTTCACCTAAAAGTTTGTCGATTTCCAAAGTGGTTAATCTATGAAAATGACGCATTTTGACATAAAAATTTGAAAATTTTCCAATCGGCTAAAATTTGACATGCGTGTTGGAAATGGCTATAGAATCAAGTTTCATAATGGTAACCCCTATAAATAATGGTCAAATGGATTTAAAAATCAATTTTACTAGATATTGTTTTAATGCGTTAAGAAATATTTGATAACTTCATTTGCCTATTATTTGAATGGCTTAACATGGTGAAACCTCAACTTTTAGCCATTCCCAAAATACACGTCAAATATTACCCTTTTTAAAAACTTTCAATTTTCACCTAAAATTTTTCGATTTCCAAAGTGGTTAATCTATGAAAATGGGGCATTTTAACATAAAAATTTGAAAATTTTCCAATCGGCTAATGTTGAACATGCGTGTTGCAAATGGCTAAAAAGTCAAGTTTCATCATGGTAATCCCTGTAAATAATGGTCAAATGGATTTAAAAATCAATTTTCCTAGATATTTTTTTAGTGTGTTAAGAAATATTGTTTAACTTCATTTGCCTATTATTTGAATAGCTTAACATGGTGATACCTCAACTTTTAGCCATTCCCAACATACACGTCAAATATTACCATTTTTAAAAACTTTCAATTTTCACCTCAAAATTTGTCGATTTCTAAAGTGGTTAATCTATGAAAATGAGGCGTTTTGACATAAAAATTTGAAAATTTTCCAATCGGCTAATAATTGACGTGCGTGCTAAAAATGGCTAAATAGTCAAGTTTCATCATGGTAACCCTTATAAATAATGGTCAAATGGATTTAGAAATCAATTTTACTAGATATTGTTTTAGTGTGTTAAGAAATATTGTTAAACTTCATTTGCCTATTATTTGAATAGCTTAACATGGTGAAATCTCAACTTTTAGCTATTCCCAACATACACGTCAAATATTACCCTTTTTTAAAACTTTCAATTTTCACCTAAAAGTTTGTCGATTTCCAAATTGGTTAATCTATGAAAATGAGGAATTTTACTATAAAAATTTTAAAATTTCCAATCGGCTAGTATTTGACAAGCGTGATAGAAATGGCTACAGAATCAAGTTTCATCATGGTAACCCCTATAAATAATGGTCAAATGGATTTATAAATCAATTTTACTTTATATTTTTTAGTGTGTTAATAAATATTTTTTAACTTCATTTGCCAATTATTTGAATGGCCTAATATGGTGAAACCTAAGCTTATAGCCATTCCCAACATACACGTCAAATATTAGCCTTTATAAAAACTTTCAATTTTCACCTCAAAATTTGTCGATTTCCAAAGTGATTAATCTATGAAAATGACGCATTTTGACATAAAAATTTGAAAATTTTCCAATAAGCTAATATTGAACATGCGTGTTGGAAATGGCTAAAGAGTCAAGTTTCATCATGGTAATCCCTTTAAACAATGGTCAAATTGATTTAAAAATCAATGTTACTAGATATTTTTTTAGTGTGTTAAGAAATATTGTTTAAATTCATTTGCCTATTATTTGAATGGCTTAACATCATGAAACCTCAACTTTTAGCCATTCCCAATATACACGTCAAATATTACCATTTTTAAAAACTTTCCATTTTCACCTAAAAATTTGTCGATTTCAAAAGTAGTTAATCTATGAACATGTGGCATTTTAACATGAAAATTTGAAAATTTTATAATCGGCTAATATTTGATATGCGTGTTGGAAATGGCTAAAAAGTCAAGTTTCATCATGGTAACCCCTATAAATAATGGTCAAATGGATTTATAAATCAATTTTACTAGATATTGTTTTAGTGTGTTAATAAATAATGTTTAACTCCATTTGCCGATTATTTAAATGGCTTAACATGGCGAAACTTCAACTTTTAGCCATTCCAATCATACACGTCAAATATTAACCTTTTTGAAAAACTTCCAATTTTCCCCTAAAAATTTTCCGATTTCCAAAGAAGTTAATCTATGAAAATGAGACATTTTTACATAAGAATTTGAAAATTTTCGTATCGGCTAATATTGAACGTACGCGTTGGAAATGGCTAAAGAGTCAACTTTCATCATGGTAATCCCTGTAAATAATGGTCAAATGGATTTAAAAATATATTTTCCTAGATATTGTTTTAGTGTGTTAAGAAATATTGTTTCACTTCATTTGCCTATTATTTGAATGGCTTAACATGGTGAAACCTCAACTTTTATCCATTCCCAAAGTACACATCAAATATTAGCCTTTTTAAAAACTTTCAATTTTCACCTCAAAATTTGTCGATTTCAAAAGTGGTTAATCTATGAAAATGACGCATTTTGACATAAAAATTTGAAATTTGTCCAATCGGCTAATATTTGACATGAGTGTTGGAAATGGCTTAAACGACACGTTTCATCATGGTAATCCTTGTAAATAATGGTCAAATGGATTTAAAAATCAATTTTACTAGATATTGTTTTAGTGTGTTAAGAAATATTGTTAAACTTCATTTGCCTATTATTTGAATGGCTTAACATGGTGAAATCTCAACTTTTAGCTATTCCCAACATACACTTCAAATATTACCCTTTTAAAAAACTTTCAATTTTCATCTAAAAATTTGTCGATTTCCAAATTAGTTAATCTATGAAAATGAGGCATTTTACCATAAAAATTTGAAAATTTCCAATCGGCTAGTATTTGACAAGCGTGTTGGAAATGGCTACAGAATCAAGTTTCATCATGGTAACCCCTATAAATAATGGTCAAATGGATTTATAAATCAATTTAACTAGATAGTTTTTTAGTGTGTTAAGAAATATTTTTTAACTTCATTTGCCAATTATTTGAATGTCTTAATATGGTGAAACCTAAGCTTATAGCCATTCCCAACATACACGTCAAATATTAGACTTTATAAAAACATTCAATTTTCACCTCAAAATTTGTCGATTTCCAAAGTGATTAATCTATGAAAATGACGCATTTTGACATAAAAATTTCAAATTTTTCCAATACGCTAATATGGAACATGCGTGTTGGAAATGGCTAAAGAGTCAAGTTTCATCATGGTAATCCCTTTAAACAATGGTCAAATTGATTTAAAAATCAATGTTACTAGATATTGTTTTAGTGTGTTAAGAAATATTGTTTAACTTCATTTGCCAATTATTTGAATGGCTTAACATCGTGAAACCTCAACTTTTAGCGATTCACAATATACACGTCGAATATTACCCTTTTTAAAAACTTTCAATTTTCACCTTAAAATTTTGTCGATTTCCAAAGTGGTTAATCTATGAAAATGAGGCATTTTAACATAAAACTTTGAAAATTTTCCAATCGGCTAATATTTGACATGCGTATTAGAAATGGCTAAAGAGTCAAGTTTCGTAATGGTAACCTCTATAAATAATGGTCAAATGGATTTAAAAATCAATTTTGCTAGATATTTTTTAGTGTGTTAAGAAATATTGTTTAACTTCATTTTCCTATTATTTGAATGGCTTAACATGGTGAAACCTCAACTTTTAGCCATTTCCAACAGACACGTCAAATATTACCCTTTTTAAAAACTTTCAATTTTCACCTAAAATTTTTTCGATTTCCAAAGAAGTTAATCTATGAAAATGAGCCATTTTTACATAAGAATTTGAAAATTTTCGTATCGGCTAATATTGAACATACGCGTTGGAAATGGCTAAAGAGTCAACTTTCATCATGGTAATCCCGGTAAATAATGGTCAAATGGATATAAAAATCAATTTTCCTAGATATTGTTTTAGTGTATTAAGAAATATTGTTTCACTTCATTTGCCTATTATTTGAATGGCTTAACATGGTGAAACCTCAACTTTTATCCATTCCCAAAGTACACATCAAATATTAGCCTTTTTCAAAACTTTCAATTTTCACCTCAAAATTTGTCGATTTCTAAAGTGGTTAATCTATGAAAATGACGCATTTTGACATAAAAATTTGAAATTTTTCCAATCGGCTAATATTTGACATGAGTGTTGGAAATGGCTTAAAAGACAAGTTTCATCATGGTAATCCTTGTAAATAATGGTAAAATGGATTTAAAAATCAGTTTTACTAGATATTGTTTTAGTGTGTTAAGAAATATTGTTTAACTTCATTTGCCTATTATTTGAATGGCTTAACATGGTGAAACCTCAAATTTTATCGATTCCCAACATACACGTCAAATATTACCCGTTTTAAAAACATTCAATTTTTACCTTCAAATTTTGTCGATTTCCAAAGTGGTTAATCTATGAAAATGAGGAATTTTAATATAAAAATTTGAAAATTTTCCAATCGGCTAATATTTGACAGGTGTGTTGGAAATGGCTAAAACGAGATGTTTTATCATGGTAATCCCTGTATATAGTGGTCAAATTGATTTAAAAATCAATTTTACTAGATATTGTTTTAGTGCATTAAGAAATATTGTTTAACTTCATTTGCCTATTATTTGAATGGCTTTACATGGTGAAATCTCAACTTTTAGCCATTCCCAAAATATACGTCAAATATTACCCTTTTTAAAAACTTTCAATTTTGGCCTAAAATTTTTTCGATTTCCAAAGTGGTTAATCTATGAAAATGAGGCATTTTAACATAAGACTTTGAAAATTTTCCAATCGGCTAATATTGAACATGCACGTTTAGAAATGGCTAAAGAGTCAACTTTCATCATGGTAATCCCTTTAAATAACGATCTAATGGATTTAAAAATCAATTTTACTAGATATTATTTTAGTGTGTTAAGAAATATTTTTAACTTCATTTGCCTATTATTTGAATGGCTTAACATTGTAAAACCTAAAGTTTTAGCCATTCCCAAAATACACGTCAAATATTACCCTTTTAAAAAACATTCAATTTTCACCTAAAAATTTTTCGATTTCCAAAGTGGTTAATCTTTGAAAATGACGCATTTTAACATAAGAATTTGAAAATTTTCCAATCGGCTAATATTGAACATGCGTGTTGGAAATGGCTAAAGAGTCAAGATTCATCCTGGTAATCCCTGTAAATAATGGTCAAATGGATTTAAAAATCAATTTTCCTAGATATTGTTTTAGTGTGTTAAGAAATATTGTTTCACTTCATTTGCTTATTATTTGAATGGCTTAACATGGTGAAACCTCAACTTTTATCCATTCCCAAAATACACGTCAAATATTAGCCTTTATAAAAACTTTCAATTTTCACCTAAAAATTTGTAAATTTCCAAAGTGGTTAATCTATTAAAATGACGCATTTTGACATAAAAATTTGAAAATTTTCCAATCGGCTAATATTTGACATGCGTGTTGGAAATTGCTATAGAATCAAGTTTCATCATGGTAACCCCTATAAATAATGGTCAAATGGATTTAAAAATCAATTTTACTAGATATTGTTTTAATGCGTTAAGAAATATTTGATAACTTCATATTAATATTATTTGTATGGCTTAACATGGTGAAACCTCAACTTTTAGCCATTCCCAAAATACACGTCAAATATTAGCCTTTATAAAAACTTTCAATTTTTACCTAAAAATTTGTCTATTTCCAAAGTGGTTAATCTATGAAAAGGATGCATTTTGACATAAAAATTTGAAAATTTTCCAATCGGCTAATATTTGACATGCGTGTTGGAAATGGCTATAGAATCAAGTTTCATCATGGTAACCTCTATAAATAATGGTCAAATGGATTTAAAAATCAATTTTACTAGATATTGTTTTAATGCGTTAAGAAATATTTGATAACTTCATATGCATATTATTTGAATGGCTTAACATGGTGAAACCTCAACTTTTAGCCATTCCCAAAATACACGTCAAATATTAGCCTTTATAAAAACTATCAATTTTCACTTAAAAATTTGTCGATTTCCAAAGTGGTTAATCTATGAAAATGACGCATTTTGACATAAAATTTTGAAAATTTTCCAATCGGCTAATATTTGACATGCGTGTTGGAAATGGCTATAGAATCAAGTTTCATCATGGTACCCCTATAAATAATGGTCAAATGGATTTAAAAATAAATTTTACTGGACATTATTTTAAGGCGTTAAGAAATATTTGATAACTTCATATGCATATTATTTGAATGGCTTAACATGGTGAAACCTCGACTTTTAGCCATTCCCAAAATACACGTCAAATATTAGCCTTTATAAAAACTTTCAATTTTCACCTAAAAATTTGTCGATTTCCAAAGTGGTTAATCTATTAAAATGACGCATCTTGACATAAAAATTTGAAAATTTTCCAATCGGCTAATATTTGACATGCGTGTTGGAAATTGCTATAGAATCAAGTTTCATCATGGTAACCCCTATAAATAATGGTCAAATGGATTTAAAAATCAATTTTACTAGATATTGTTTTAATGCGTTAAGAAATATTTGATAACTTCATATTAATATTATTTGTATGGCTTAACATGGTGAAACCTCAACTTTTAGCCATTCCCAAAATACACGTCAAATATTAGCCTTTATAAAAACTTTCAATTTTTACCTAAAAATTTGTCTATTTCCAAAGTGGTTAATCTATGAAAAGGATGCATTTTGACATAAAAATTTGAAAATTTTCCAATCGGCTAATATTTGACATGCGTGTTGGAAATGGCTATAGAATCAAGTTTCATCATGGTAACCTCTATAAATAATGGTCAAATGGATTTAAAAATCAATTTTACTAGATATTGTTTTAATGCGTTAAGAAATATTTGATAACTTCATATGCATATTATTTGAATGGCTTAACATGGTGAAACCTCAACTTTTAGCCATTCCCAAAATACACGTCAAATATTAGCCTTTATAAAAACTATCAATTTTCACTTAAAAATTTGTCGATTTCCAAAGTGGTTAATCTATGAAAATGACGCATTTTGACATAAAATTTTGAAAATTTTCCAATCGACTAATATTTGACATGCGTGTTGGAAATGGCTATAGAATCAAGTTTCATCATGGTACCCCTATAAATAATGGTCAAATGGATTTAAAAATAAATTTTACTTGGACATTATTTTAAGGCGTTAAGAAATATTTGATAACTTCATATGCATATTATTTGAATGGCTTAACATGGTGAAACCTCGACTTTTAGCCATTCCCAAAATACACGTCAAATATTAGCCTTTATAAAAACTTTCAATTTTCACCTAAAAATTTGTCGATTTCCAAAGTGGTTAATCTATTAAAATGACGCATTTTGACATAAAAATTTGAAAATTTTCCAATCGGCTAATATTTGACATGCGTGTTGGAAATTGCTATAGAATCAAGTTTCATCATGGTAACCCCTATACATAATGGTCAAATGGATTTAAAAATCAATTTTACTAGATATTGTTTTAATGCGTTAAGAAATATTTGATAACTTCATATTAATATTATTTGTATGGCTTAACATGGTGAAACCTCAACTTTTAGCCATTCCCAAAATACACGTCAAATATTAGCCTTTATAAAAACTTTCAATTTTTACCTAAAAATTTGTCTATTTCCAAAGTGGTTAATCTATGAAAAGGATGCATTTTGACATAAAAATTTGAAAATTTTCCAATCGGCTAATATTTGACATGCGTGTTGGAAATGGCTATAGAATCAAGTTTCATCATGGTAACCTCTATAAATAATGGTCAAATGGATTTAAAAATCAATTTTACTAGATATTGTTTTAATGCGTTAAGAAATATTTGATAACTTCATATGCATATTATTTGAATGGCTTAACATGGTGAAACCTCAACTTTTAGCCATTCCCAAAATACACGTCAAATATTAGCCTTTATAAAAACTATCAATTTTCACTTAAAAATTTGTCGATTTCCAAAGTGGTTAATCTATGAAAATGACGCATTTTGACATAAAATTTTGAAAATTTTCCAATCGGCTAATATTTGACATGCGTGTTGGAAATGGCTATAGAATCAAGTTTCATCATGGTACCCCTATAAATAATGGTCAAATGGATTTAAAAATAAATTTTACTTAACTTCATATGCATATTATTTGAATGGCTTAACATGGTGAAACCTCGACTTTTAGCCATTCCCAAAATACACGTCAAATATTAGCCTTTATAAAAACATTCAATTTTCACCTAAAAATTTGTCGATTTCCAAACCGGTTAATCTATGAAAATGTCGCATTTTGACATAAAAATTTGAAAATTTTCCAATCGGCTAATATTTGACATGCGTGTTGGAAATGGCTATAGAATCAAGTTTCCTCATGGTAACCCCTATAAATAATGGTCAAATGGATTTAAAAATCAATTTTACTAGATATTGTTTTAATGCGTTAAGAAATATTTGATAACTTCATATGCATATTATTTGAATGGCTTTACATGGTGAAACCTCAACTTTTACCCATTCCCAAAATATACGTCAAATATTACCCTTTTTAAAAACTTTCATTTTGACCTAAAATTTTTTCGATTTCCAAAGTGGTTAATCTATGAAAATGAGGCATTTTAACATAAGACTTTGAAAATTTTCCAATCGGCTAATATTGAACATGCCTGTTAGAAATGGCTAAAGAGTAACCTTTCATCATGGTAATCCCTTTAAATAACGATCTAATGGATTTAAAAATCAATTTTACTAGATATTGTTTTAGTGTGTTAAGAAATATTTTTAACTTCATTTGCCTATTATTTGAATGGCTTAACATTGTAAAACCTAAAGTTTTAGCCATTCCCAAAATACACGTCAAATATTACCCTTTTAAAAAACATTCAATTTTCACCTAAAAATTTTTCGATTTCCAAAGTGGTTAATCTATGAAAATGACGCATTTTAACATAAGAATTTGAAAATTTTCCAATCGGCTAATATTGAACATGCGTGTTGGAAATGGCTAAAGAGTCAAGTTTCATCCTGGTAATCCCTGTAAATAATGGTCAAATGGATTTAAAAATCAATTTTCCTAGATATTGTTTTAGTGTGTTAAGAAATATTGTTTCACTTCATTTGCCTATTATTTGAATGGCTTAAGATGGTGAAACCTCAACTTTTATCCATTCCCAAAATACACGTCAAATATTAGCCTTTATAAAAACTTTCAATTTTCACCTAAAAATTTGTCGATTTCCAAAGTGGTTAATCTATTAAAATGACGCATTTTGACATAAAAATTTGAAAATTTTCCAATCGGCTAATATTTGACATGCGTGTTGGAAATTGCTATAGAATCAAGTTTCATCATGGTAACCCCTATAAATAATGGTCAAATGGATTTAAAAATCAATTTTACTAGATATTGTTTTAATGCGTTAAGAAATATTTGATAACTTCATATTAATATTATTTGTATGGCTTAACATGGTGAAACCTCAACTTTTAGCCATTCCCAAAATACACGTCAAATATTAGCCTTTATAAAAACTTTCAATTTTTACCTAAAAATTTGTCTATTTCCAAAGTGGTTAATCTATGAAAAGGATGCATTTTGACATAAAAATTTGAAAATTTTCCAATCGGCTAATATTTGACATGCGTGTTGGAAATGGCTATAGAATCAAGTTTCATCATGGTAACCTCTATAAATAATGGTCAAATGGATTTAAAAATCAATTTTACTAGATATTGTTTTAATGCGTTAAGAAATATTTGATAACTTCATATGCATATTATTTGAATGGCTTAACATGGTGAAACCTCAACTTTTAGCCATTCCCAAAATACACGTCAAATATTAGCCTTTATAAAAACTATCAATTTTCACTTAAAAATTTGTCGATTTCCAAAGTGGTTAATCTATGAAAATGACGCATTTTGACATAAAATTTTGAAAATTTTCCAATCGGCTAATATTTGACATGCGTGTTGGAAATGGCTATAGAATCAAGTTTCATCATGGTACCCCTATAAATAATGGTCAAATGGATTTAAAAATAAATTTTACCGGACATTATTTTAAGGCGTTAAGAAATATTTGATAACTTCATATGCATATTATTTGAATGGCTTAACATGGTTAAACCTCGACTTTTAGCCATTCCCAAAATACACGTCAAATATTAGCCTTTATAAAAACTTTCAATTTTCACCTAAAAATTTGTCGATTTCCAAAGTGGTTAATCTATTAAAATGACGCATTTTGACATAAAAATTTGAAAATTTTCCAATCGGCTAATATTTGACATGCGTGTTGGAAATTGCTATAGAATCAAGTTTCATCATGGTAACCCCTATAAATAATGGTCAAATGGATTTAAAAATCAATTTTACTAGATATTGTTTTAATGCGTTAAGAAATATTTGATAACTTCATATTAATATTATTTGTATGGCTTAACATGGTGAAACCTCAACTTTTAGCCATTCCCAAAATACACGTCAAATATTAGCCTTTATAAAAACTTTCAATTTTTACCTAAAAATTTGTCTATTTCCAAAGTGGTTAATCTATGAAAAGGATGCATTTTGACATAAAAATTTGAAAATTTTCCAATCGGCTAATATTTGACATGCGTGTTGGAAATGGCTATAGAATCAAGTTTCATCATGGTAACCTCTATAAATAATGGTCAAATGGATTTAAAAATCAATTTTACTAGATATTGTTTTAATGCGTTAAGAAATATTTGATAACTTCATATGCATATTATTTGAATGGCTTAACATGGTGAAACCTCAACTTTTAGCCATTCCCAAAATACACGTCAAATATTAGCCTTTATAAAAACTATCAATTTTCACTTAAAAATTTGTCGATTTCCAAAGTGGTTAATCTATGAAAATGACGCATTTTGACATAAAATTTTGAAAATTTTCCAATCGGCTAATATTTGACATGCGTGTTGGAAATGGCTATAGAATCAAGTTTCATCATGGTACCCCTATAAATAATGGTCAAATGGATTTAAAAATAAATTTTACTGGACATTATTTTAAGGCGTTAAGAAATATTTGATAACTTCATATGCATATTATTTGAATGGCTTAACATGGTTAAACCTCGACTTTTAGCCATTCCCAAAATACACGTCAAATATTAGCCTTTATAAAAACTTTCAATTTTCACCTAAAAATTTGTCGATTTCCAAAGTGGTTAATCTATTAAAATGACGCATTTTGACATAAAAATTTGAAAATTTTCCAATCGGCTAATTTTTGACATGCGTGTTGGAAATTGCTATAGAATCAAGTTTCATCATGGTAACCCCTATAAATAATGGTCAAATGGATTTAAAAATCAATTTTACTAGATATTGTTTTAATGCGTTAAGAAATATTTGATAACTTCATATTAATATTATTTGTATGGCTTAACATGGTGAAACCTCAACTTTTAGCCATTCCCAAAATACACGTCAAATATTAGCCTCTATAAAAACTTTCAATTTTTACCTAAAAATTTGTCTATTTCCAAAGTGGTTAATCTATGAAAAGGATGCATTTTGACATAAAAATTTGAAAATTTTCCAATCGGCTAATATTTGACATGCGTGTTGGAAATGGCTATAGAATCAAGTTTCATCATGGTAACCTCTATAAATAATGGTCAAATGGATTTAAAAATCAATTTTACTAGATATTGTTTTAATGCGTTAAGAAATATTTGATAACTTCATATGCATATTATTTGAATGGCTTAACATGGTGAAACCTCAACTTTTAGCCATTCCCAAAATACACGTCAAATATTAGCCTTTATAAAAACTATCAATTTTCACTTAAAAATTTGTCGATTTCCAAAGTGGTTAATCTATGAAAATGACGCATTTTGACATAAAATTTTGAAAATTTTCCAATCGGCTAATATTTGACATGCGTGTTGGAAATGGCTATAGAATCAAGTTTCATCATGGTACCCCTATAAATAATGGTCAAATGGATTTAAAAATAAATTTTACTGGACATTATTTTAAGGCGTTAAGAAATATTTGATAACTTCATATGCATATTATTTGAATGGCTTAACATGGTTAAACCTCGACTTTTAGCCATTCCCAAAATACACGTCAAATATTAGCCTTTATAAAAACTTTCAATTTTCACCTAAAAATTTGTCGATTTCCAAAGTGGTTAATCTATTAAAATGACGCATTTTGACATAAAAATTTGAAAATTTTCCAATCGGCTAATTTTTGACATGCGTGTTGGAAATTGCTATAGAATCAAGTTTCATCATGGTAACCCCTATAAATAATGGTCAAATGGATTTAAAAATCAATTTTACTAGATATTGTTTTAATGCGTTAAGAAATATTTGATAACTTCATATTAATATTATTTGTATGGCTTAACATGGTGAAACCTCAACTTTTAGCCATTCCCAAAATACACGTCAAATATTAGCCTCTATAAAAACTTTCAATTTTTACCTAAAAATTTGTCTATTTCCAAAGTGGTTAATCTATGAAAAGGATGCATTTTGACATAAAAATTTGAAAATTTTCCAATCGGCTAATATTTGACATGCGTGTTGGAAATGGCTATAGAATCAAGTTTCATCATGGTAACCTCTATAAATAATGGTCAAATGGATTTAAAAATCAATTTTACTAGATATTGTTTTAATGCGTTAAGAAATATTTGATAACTTCATATGCATATTATTTGAATGGCTTAACATGGTGAAACCTCAACTTTTAGCCATTCCCAAAATACACGTCAAATATTAGCCTTTATAAAAACTATCAATTTTCACTTAAAAATTTGTCGATTTCCAAAGTGGTTAATCTATGAAAATGACGCATTTTGACATAAAATTTTGAAAATTTTCCAATCGGCTAATATTTGACATGCGTGTTGGAAATGGCTATAGAATCAAGTTTCATCATGGTACCCCTATAAATAATGGTCAAATGGATTTAAAAATAAATTTTACTGGACATTATTTTAAGGCGTTAAGAAATATTTGATAACTTCATATGCATATTATTTGAATGGCTTAACATGGTTAAACCTCGACTTTTAGCCATTCCCAAAATACACGTCAAATATTAGCCTTTATAAAAACTTTCAATTTTCACCTAAAAATTTGTCGATTTCCAAAGTGGTTAATCTATTAAAATGACGCATTTTGACATAAAAATTTGAAAATTTTCCAATCGGCTAATTTTTGACATGCGTGTTGGAAATTGCTATAGAATCAAGTTTCATCATGGTAACCCCTATAAATAATGGTCAAATGGATTTAAAAATCAATTTTACTAGACATTGTTTTAATGCGTTAAGAAATATTTGATAACTTCATATTAATATTATTTGTATGGCTTAACATGGTGAAACCTCAACTTTTAGCCATTCCCAAAATACACGTCAAATATTAGCCTTTATAAAAACTATCAATTTTCACTTAAAAATTTGTCGATTTCCAAAGTGGTTAATCTATGAAAATGACGCATTTTGACATAAAATTTTGAAAATTTTCCAATCGGTTAATATTTGACATGCGTGTTGGAAATGGCTATAGAATCAAGTTTCATCATGGTACCCCTATAAATAATGGTCAAATGGATTTAAAAATAAATTTTACTGGACATTATTTTAAGGCGTTAAGAAATATTTGATAACTTCATATGCATATTATTTGAATGGCTTAACATGGTTAAACCTCGACTTTTAGCCATTCCCAAAATACACGTCAAATATTAGCCTTTATAAAAACTTTCAATTTTCACCTAAAAATTTGTCGATTTCCAAAGTGGTTAATCTATTAAAATGACGCATTTTGACATAAAAATTTGAAAATTTTCCAATCGGCTAATTTTTGACATGCGTGTTGGAAATTGCTATAGAATCAAGTTTCATCATGGTAACCCCTATAAATAATGGTCAAATGGATTTAAAAATCAATTTTACTAGATATTGTTTTAATGCGTTAAGAAATATTTGATAACTTCATATTAATATTATTTGTATGGCTTAACATGGTGAAACCTCAACTTTTAGCCATTCCCAAAATACACGTCAAATATTAGCCTCTATAAAAACTTTCAATTTTTACCTAAAAATTTGTCTATTTCCAAAGTGGTTAATCTATGAAAAGGATGCATTTTGACATAAAAATTTGAAAATTTTCCAATCGGCTAATATTTGACATGCGTGTTGGAAATGGCTATAGAATCAAGTTTCATCATGGTAACCTCTATAAATAATGGTCAAATGGATTTAAAAATCAATTTTACTAGATATTGTTTTAATGCGTTAAGAAATATTTGATAACTTCATATGCATATTATTTGAATGGCTTAACATGGTGAAACCTCAACTTTTAGCCATTCCCAAAATACACGTCAAATATTAGCCTTTATAAAAACTATCAATTTTCACTTAAAAATTTGTCGATTTCCAAAGTGGTTAATCTATGAAAATGACGCATTTTGACATAAAATTTTGAAAATTTTCCAATCGGCTAATATTTGACATGCGTGTTGGAAATGGCTATAGAATCAAGTTTCATCATGGTACCCCTATAAATAATGGTCAAATGGATTTAAAAGTAAATTTTACTGGACATTATTTTAAGGCGTTAAGAAATATTTGATAACTTCATATGCATATTATTTGAATGGCTTAACATGGTGAAACCTCAACTTTTAGCCATTCCCAAAATACACGTCAAATATTAGCCTTTATAAAAACTTTCAATTTTCACCTAAAAATTTGTCGATTTCCAAACTGGTTAATCTATGAAAATGTCGCATTTTGACATAAAAATTTGAAAATTTTCCAATCGGCTAATATTTGACATGCGTGTTGGAAATGGCTATAGAATCAAGTTTCCTCATGGTAACCCCTATAAATAATGGTCAAATGGATTTAAAAATCAATTTTACTAGATATTGTTTTAATGCGTTAAGAAATATTTGATAACTTCATATGCATATTATTTGAATGGCTTTACATGGTGAAACCTCAACTTTTAGCCATTCCCAAAATATACGTCAAATATTACCCTTTTTAAAAACTTTCATTTTGACCAAAAATTTTTTCAATTTCCAAAGTGGTTAATCTATGAAAATGAGGCATTTTAACATAAGACTTTGAAAATTTTCCAATCGCCTAATATTGAACATGCCTCGTTAGAAATGGCTAAAGAGTCAACTTTCATCATGGTAATCCCTTTAAATAACGATCTAATGGATTTAAAAATCAATTTTACTAGATATTGTTTTAGTGTGTTAAGAAATATTTTTAACTTCATTTGCCTATTATTTGAATGGCTTAACATTGTAAAACCTAAAGTTTTAGCCATTCCCAAAATACACGTCAAATATTATCCTTTTAAAAAACATTCAATTTTCACTTAAAAATTTTTCGATTTCCAAAGTGGTTAATCTATGAAAATGAGGCATTTTAACATAAGACTTTGAAAATTTTCCAATCGGCTAATATTGAACATGCCTCGTTAGAAATGGCTAAAGAGTCAACTTTCATCATGGTAATCCCTTTAAATAACGATCTAATGGATTTAAAAATCAATTTTACTAGATATTGTTTTAGTGTGTTAAGAAATATTTTTAACTTCATTTGCCTATTATTTGAATGGCTTAACATTGTAAAACCTAAAGTTTTAGCCATTCCCAAAATACACGTCAAATATTACCCTTTTAAAAAACATTCAATTTTCACTTAAAAATTTTTCGATTTCCAAAGTGGTTAATCTATGAAAATGAGGCATTTTAACATAAGACTTTGAAAATTTTCCAATCGGCTAATATTGAACATGCCTGTTAGAAATGGCTAAAGAGTCAAGTTTCATCATGGTAATCCCTTTAAATAACGATCTAATGGATTTAAAAATCAATTTTACTAGATATTGTTTTAGTGTGTTAAGAAATATTTTTAACTTCATTTGCCTATTATTTGAATGGCTTAACATTGTAAAACCTAAAGTTTTAGCCATTCCCAAAATACACGTCAAATATTACCCTTTTAAAAAACATTCAATTTTCACTTAAAAATTTTTCGATTTCCAAAGTGGTTAATCTATGAAAATGAGGCATTTTAACATAAGACTTTGAAAATTTTCCAATCGGCTAATATTGAACATGCCTGTTAGAAATGGCTAAAGAGTCAACTTTCATCATGGTAATCCCTTTAAATAACGATCTAATGGATTTAAAAATCAATTTTACTAGATATTGTTTTAGTGTGTTAAGAAATATTTTTAACTTCATTTGCCTATTATTTGAATGGCTTAACATTGTAAAACCTAAAGTTTTAGCCATTCCCAAAATACACGTCAAATATTACCCTTTTAAAAAACATTCAATTTTCACCTAAAAATTTTTCGATTTCCAAAGTGGTTAATCTATGAAAATGACGCATTTTGACATAAAATTTTGAAAATTTTCCAATCGGCTAATATTTGACATGCGTGTTGGAAATGGCTATAGAATCAAGTTTCATCATGGTACCCCTATAAATAATGGTCAAATGGATTTAAAAATAAATTTTACTTGGACATTATTTTAAGGCGTTAAGAAATATTTGATAACTTCATATGCATATTATTTGAATGGCTTAACATGGTGAAACCTCGACTTTTAGCCATTCCCAAAATACACGTCAAATATTAGCCTTTATAAAAACTTTCAATTTTCACCTAAAAATTTGTCGATTTCCAAAGTGGTTAATCTATTAAAATGACGCATTTTGACATAAAAATTTGAAAATTTTCCAATCGGCTAATATTTGACATGCGTGTTGGAAATGGCTATAGAATCAAGTTTCATCATGGTAACCCCTATAAATAATGGTCAAATGGATTTAAAAATAAATTTTACTAGATATTGTTTTAATGCGTTAAGAAATATTTGATAACTTCATATGCATATTATTTGAATGGCTTTACATGGTGAAACCTCAACTTTTAGCCATTCCCAAAATACATGTCAAATATTAGCCTTTATAAAAACTTTCAATTTTCACCTAAAAATTTGTCGATTTCCAAAGTGGTTAATCTATGAAAAGGATGCATTTTGACATAAAAATTTGAAAATTTTCCAATCGGCTAATATTTGACATGCGTGTTGGAAATGGCTATAGAATCAAGTTTCATCATGGTAACCTCTATAAATAATGGTCAAATGGATTTAAAAATCAATTTTACTAGATATTGTTTTAATGCGTTAAGAAATATTTGATAACTTCATATGCATATTATTTGAATGGCTTAACATGGCGAAACCTCAACTTTTAGCCATTCCCAAAATACACGTCAAATATTAGCCTTTATAAAAACTATCAATTTTCACTTAAAAATTTGTCGATTTCCAAAGTGGTTAATCTATGAAAATGACGCATTTTGACATAAAATTTTGAAAATTTTCCAATCGGCTAATATTTGACATGCGTGTTGGAAATGGCTATAGAATCAAGTTTCATCATGGTACCCCTATAAATAATGGTCAAATGGATTTAAAAATAAATTTTACTGGACATTATTTTAAGGCGTTAAGAAATATTTGATAACTTCATATGCATATTATTTGAATGGCTTAACATGGTGAAACCTCGACTTTTAGCCATTCCCAAAATACACGTCAAATATTAGCCTTTTTAAAAACATTCAATTTTCACCTAAAAATTTGTCGATTTCCAAACGGTTAATCTATGAAAATGTCGCATTTTGACATAAAAATTTGAAAATTTTCCAATCGGCTAATATTTGACATGCGTGTTGGAAATGGCTATAGAATCAAGTTTCCTCATGGTAACCCCTATAAATAATGGTGAAATGGATTTAAAAATCAATTTTACTAGATATTGTTTTAATGCGTTAAGAAATATTTGATAACTTCATATGCATATTATTTGAATGGCTTTACATGGTGAAACCTCAACTTTTAGCCATTCCCAAAATATACGTCAAATATTACCCTTTTTAAAAACTTTCATTTTGACCAAAAAATTTTTCGATTTCCAAAGTGGTTAATCTATGAAAATGAGGCATTTTAACATAAGACTTTGAAAATTTTCCAATCGGCTAATATTGAACATGCCTGTTAGAAATGGCTAAAGAGTCAACTTTCATCATGGTAATCCCTTTAAATAACGATCTAATGGATTTAAAAATCAATTTTACTAGATATTGTTTTAGTGTGTTAAGAAATATTTTTAACTTCATTTGCCTATTATTTGAATGGCTTAACATTGTAAAACCTAAAGTTTTAGCCATTCCCAAAATACACGTCAAATATTACCCTTTTAAAAAACATTCAATTTTCACCTAAAAATTTTTCGATTTCCAAAGTGGTTAATCTATGAAAATGAGGCATTTTAACATAAGACTTTGAAAATTTTCCAATCGGCTAATATTGAACATGCCTCGTTAGAAATGGCTAAAGAGTCAACTTTCATCATGGTAATCCCTTTAAATAACGATCTAATGGATTTAAAAATCAATTTTACTAGATATTGTTTTAGTGTGTTAAGAAATATTTTTAACTTCATTTGCCTATTATTTGAATGGCTTAACATTGTAAAACCTAAAGTTTTAGCCATTCCCAAAATACACGTCAAATATTACCCTTTTAAAAAACATTCAATTTTCACCTAAAAATTTGTCGATTTCCAAAGTGGTTAATCTATTAAAATGACGCATTTTGACATAAAAATTTGAAAATTTTCCAATCGGCTAATATTTGACATGCGTGTTGGAAATTGCTATAGAATCAAGTTTCATCATGGTAACCCCTATAAATAATAGTCAAATGGATTTAAAAATCAATTTTACTAGATATTGTTTTAATGCGTTAAGAAATATTTGATAACTTCATATTAATATTATTTGTATGGCTTAACATGGTGAAACCTCAACTTTTAGCCATTCCCAAAATACACGTCAAATATTAGCCTTTATAAAAACTTTCAATTTTTACCTAAAAATTTGTCTATTTCCAAAGTGGTTAATCTATGAAAAGGATGCATTTTGACATAAAAATTTGAAAATTTTCCAATCGGCTAATATTTGACATGCGTGTTGGAAATGGCTATAGAATCAAGTTTCATCATGGTAACCTCTATAAATAATGGTCAAATGGATTTAAAAATCAATTTTACTAGATATTGTTTTAATGCGTTAAGAAATATTTGATAACTTCATATGCATATTATTTGAATGGCTTAACATGGTGAAACCTCAACTTTTAGCCATTCCCAAAATACACGTCAAATATTAGCCTTTATAAAAACTATCAATTTTCACTTAAAAATTTGTCGATTTCCAAAGTGGTTAATCTATGAAAATGACGCATTTTGACATAAAATTTTGAAAATTTTCCAATCGGCTAATATTTGACATGCGTGTTGGAAATGGCTATAGAATCAAGTTTCATCATGGTACCCCTATAAATAATGGTCAAATGGATTTAAAAATAAATTTTACTTGGACATTATTTTAAGGCGTTAAGAAATATTTGATAACTTCATATGCATATTATTTGAATGGCTTAACATGGTGAAACCTCGACTTTTAGCCATTCCCAAAATACACGTCAAATATTAGCCTTTATAAAAACATTCAATTTTCACCTAAAAATTTGTCGATTTCCAAAGTGGTTAATCTATGAAAATGAGGCATTTTAACATAAGACTTTGAAAATTTTCCAATCGGCTAATATTGAACATGCCTGTTAGAAATGGCTAAAGAGTCAACTTTCATCATGGTAATCCCTTTAAATAACGATCTAATGGATTTAAAAATCAATTTTACTAGATATTGTTTTAGTGTGTTAAGAAATATTTTTAACTTCATTTGCCTATTATTTGAATGGCTTAACATTGTAAAACCTAAAGTTTTAGCCATTCCCAAAATACACGTCAAATATTACCCTTTTAAAAAACATTCAATTTTCACTAAAAATTTTTCGATTTCCAAAGTGGTTAATCTATGAAAATGAGGCATTTTAACATAAGACTTTGAAAATTTTCCAATCGGCTAATATTGAACATGCACTGTTAGAAATGGCTAAAAGAGTCAACTTTCATCATGGTAATCCCTTTAAATAACGATCTAATGGATTTAAAAATCAATTTTACTAGATATTGTTTTAGTGTGTTAAGAAATATTTTTAACTTCATTTGCCTATTATTTGAATGGCTTAACATTGTAAAACCTAAAGTTTTAGCCATTCCCAAAATACACGTCAAATATTACCCTTTTAAAAAACATTCAATTTTCACCTAAAAATTTTTCGATTTCCAAAGTGGTTAATCTATGAAAATGACGCATTTTGACATAAAATTTTGAAAATTTTCCAATCGGCTAATATTTGACATGCGTGTTGGAAATGGCTATAGAATCAAGTTTCTTCATGGTACCCCTATAAATAATGGTCAAATGGATTTAAAAATAAATTTCTTGGACATTATTTTAAGTCGTTAAGAAATATTTGATAACTTCATATGCATATTATTTGAATGGCTTAACATGGTGAAACCTCGACTTTTAGCCATTCCCAAAATACACGTCAAATATTAGCCTTTATAAAAACTTTCAATTTTCACCTAAAAATTTGTCGATTTCCAAAGTGGTTAATCTATTAAAATGACGCATTTTGACATAAAAATTTGAAAATTTTCCAATCGGCTAATATTTGACATGCGTGTTGGAAATTGCTATAGAATCAAGTTTCATCATGGTAACCCCTATAAATAATAGTCAAATGGATTTAAAAATCAATTTTACTAGATATTGTTTTAATGCGTTAAGAAATATTTGATAACTTCATATTAATATTATTTGTATGGCTTAACATGGTGAAACCTCAACTTTTAGCCATTCCCAAAATACACGTCAAATATTAGCCTTTATAAAAACTTTCAATTTTTACCTAAAAATTTGTCTATTTCCAAAGTGGTTAATCTATGAAAAGGATGCATTTTGACATAAAAATTTGAAAATTTTCCAATCGGCTAATATTTGACATGCGTGTTGGAAATGGCTATAGAATCAAGTTTCATCATGGTAACCTCTATAAATAATGGTCAAATGGATTTAAAAATCAATTTTACTAGATATTGTTTTAATGCGTTAAGAAATATTTGATAACTTCATATGCATATTATTTGAATGGCTTAACATGGTGAAACCTCAACTTTTAGCCATTCCCAAAATACACGTCAATTATTAGCCTTTATAAAAACTATCAATTTTCACTTAAAAATTTGTCGATTTCCAAAGTGGTTAATCTATGAAAATGACGCATTTTGACATAAAATTTTGAAAATTTTCCAATCGGCTAATATTTGACATGCGTGTTGGAAATGGCTATGGAATCAAGTTTCATCATAGTACCCCTATAAATAATGGTCAAATGGATTTAAAAATAAATTTCTTCGGACATTATTTTAAGGCGTTAAGAAATATTTGATAACTTCATATGCATATTATTTGAATGGCTTAACATGGTGAAACCTCGACTTTTAGCCATTCCCAAAATACACGTCAAATATTAGCCTTTATAAAAACATTCAATTTTCACCTAAAAATTTGTCGATTTCCAAACCGGTTAATCTATGAAAATGTCGCATTTTGACATAAAAATTTGAAAATTTTCCAATCGGCTAATATTTGACATGCGTGTTGGAAATGGCTATAGAATCAAGTTTCCTCATGGTAACCCCCTATAAATAATGGTCAAATGGATTTAAAAATCAATTTTACTAGATATTGTTTTAATGCGTTAAGAAATATTTGATAACTTCATATGCATATTATTTGAATGGCTTTACATGGTGAAACCTCAACTTTTAGCCATTCCCAAAATATACGTGAAATATTACCCTTTTTAAAAACTTTCATTTTGACCTAAAATTTTTTCGATTTCCAAAGTGGTTAATCTATGAAAATGAGGCATTTTAACATAAGACTTTGAAAATTTTCCAATCGGCTAATATTGAACATGCACAGGTAGAAATGGCTAAAGAGTCAACTTTCATCATGGTAATCCCTTTAAATAACGATCTAATGGATTTAAAAATCAATTTTACTAGATATTGTTTTAGTGTGTTAAGAAATATTTTTAACTTCATTTGCCTATTATTTGAATGGCTTAACATTGTAAAACCTAAAGTTTTAGCCATTCCCAAAATACACGTCAAATATTACCCTTTTAAAAAACATTCAATTTTCACCTAAAAAATTTTCGATTTCCAAAGTGGTTAATCTATGAAAATGACGCATTTTAACATAA
>JAUJYP020000979.1:0-47711 GCA_030674075.2 Linum usitatissimum | reverse complement strand
TGCATACATCAACTCTAATACCATGAAGAAGACTAACAAAAGAGATGGGGATGTTAGTCGAAGTTTTTGGTTCGAAAATTGGACATGTCTATATAGAGTCATAGTATTTGGAATCGATAGGTTTGAGCAATCATGAAAATCCATGGTTACACAACGCCTTCTCCACCTCAAAACTACTCGAATTTCGATGTTGAACTCTTCAAACTAAATTGTGAAGTGATTAGAGGATATCAAGCTTGTTTAAGAATGTAATATCTATCTCTCTCGCTCTAACCTCAAACCTATTTTTTGTAGGATTCTGTGCACTCTCCGAGACTCTTTGTGTGAAGATCAGCTAGGTCAAGAGTGTATAAACCAAAATATAAAAGAGCGTATCGAAAAACACGAAGTACTTGAATAATGATTCTTTTTCGATCCTAGTTTTGATACAAGACGCATACATCAACTCTAATACCATGAAGAAGACGAACAAAAGAGATGGGGATGTTAGTCGAAGTTTTTGGTTCGAAAATTGGACATGTCTATATAGAGTCATGGTATTTGGAATCGATAGGTTTGAGCAATCATGAAAATCCATGGTTACACAACGCCTTCTCCACCTCAAAACTACTCGAATTTCGATGTTGAACTCTTCAAACTAAATTGTGAAGTGATTAGAGGATATCAAGCTTGTTTAAGAATGTAATATCTATCTCTCTCGCTCTAACCTCAAACCTAGTGTTTTTGTAGGATTCTGTGCACTCTCCGAGACTCTTTTGTGTGAAGATCCAGCTAGGTCAAGAGTGTATAAACCAAAATATAAAAGAGCGTATCGAAAACACGAAGTACTTGAATAATGATTCTTTTCGATCCTAGTGTTTGAGATACAAGACGCATACATCAACTCTAATACCATGAAGAAGACGAACAAAAGAGATGGGGATGTTAGTCGAAGTTTTTGGTTCGAAAATTGGACATGTCTATATAGAGTCATAGTATTTGGAATCGATAGGTTTGAGCAATCATGAAAATCCATGGTTACACAACGCCTTCTCCACCTCAAAACTACTCGAATTTCGATGTTGAACTCTTCAAACTAAATTGTGAAGTGATTAGAGGATATCAAGCTTGTTTAAGAATGTAATATCTATCTCTCTCGCTCTAACCTCAAACCTAGTGTTTTTGTAGGATTTCGTGCACTCTCCGAGACTCTTTTGTGTGAAGATCCAGCTAGGTCAAGAGTGTATAAACCAAAATATAAAAGAGCGTATCGAAAAACACGAAGTACTTGAATAATGATTCTTTTTCGATCCTAGTGTTTAGATACAAGACGCATACATCAACTCTAATACCATGAAGAAGACGAACAAAAGAGATGGGGATGTTAGTCGAAGTTTTTGGTTCGAAAATTGGACATGTCTATATAGAGTCATAGTATTTGGAATCGATAGGTTTGAGCAATCATGAAAATCCATGGTTACACAACGCCTTCTCCACCTCAAAACTACTCAGAATTTCGATGTTGAACTCTTCAAACTAAATTGTGAAGTGATTAGAGGATATCAAGCTTGTTTAAGAATGTAATATCTATCTCTCTCGGTCTAACCTTAAACCTAGTGTTTTTGTAGGATTCTCGTGCACTCTCCGAGACTCTTTTGTGTGAAGATCCAGCTAGGTCAAGAGTGTATAAACCAAAATATAAAAGAGCGTATCGAAAAACACGAAGTACTTGAATAATGATTCTTTTTCGATCCTAGTGTTTGAGATACAAGACGCATACATCAACTCTAATCCATGAAGAAGACGAACAAAAGAGATGGGGATGTTAGTCGAAGTTTTTGGTTCGAAAAATTGGACATGTCTATATAGAGTCATAGTATTTGGAATCGATAGGTTTGAGCAATCATGAAAATCCATGGTTACACAACGCCTTCTCCACCTCAAAACTACTCGAATTTCGATGTTGAACTCTTCAAACTAAATTGTGAAGTGATTAGAGGATATCAAGCTTGTTTAAGAATGTAATATCTATCTCTCTCGCTCTAACCTCAAACCTAGTGTTTTTGTAGGATTCCGTGCACTCTCCGAGACTCTTTTGTGTGAAGATCCAAATAGGTCAAGAGTGTATAAACCAAAATATAAAAGAGCGTATCGAAAAACACGAAGTACTTGAATAATGATTCTTTTTCGATCCTAGTGTTTGAGATACAAGACGCATACATCAACTCTAATACCATGAAGAAGACGAACAAAAGAGATGGGGATGTTAGTCGAAGTTTTTGGTTCGAAAATTGGACATGTCTATATAGAGTCATAGTATTTGGAATCGATAGGTTTGAGCAATCATGAAAATCCATGGTTACACAACGCCTTCTCCACCTCAAAACTACTCGAATTTCGATGTTGAACTCTTCAAACTAAATTGTGAAGTGATTAGAGGATATCAAGCTTGTTTAAGAATGTAATATCTATCTCTCTCGCTCTAACCTCAAACCTAGTGTTTTTGTAGGATTCGTGCACTCTCCGAGACTCTTTTGTGTGAAGATCCAGCTAGGTCAAGAGTGTATAAACCAAAATATAAAAGAGCGTATCGAAAAACACGAAGTACTTGAATAATGATTCTTTTTCGATCCTAGTGTTTGAGATACAAGACGCATACATCAACTCTAATACCATGAAGAAGACGAACAAAAGAGATGGGGATGTTAGTCGAAGTTTTTGGTTCGAAAAATTGGACATGTCTATATAGAGTCATAGTATTTGGAATCGATAGGTTTGAGCAATCATGAAAATCCATGGTTACACAACGCCTTCTCCACCTCAAAACTACTCGAATTTCGATGTTGAACTCTTCAAACTAAATTGTGAAGTGATTAGAGGATATCAAGCTTGTTTAAGAATGTAATATCTATCTCTCTCGCTCTAACCTCAAACCTATTTTTTGTAGGATTCTGTGCACTCTCCGAGACTCTTTTGTGTGAAGATCAGCTAGGTCAAGAGTGTATAAACCAAAATATAAAAGAGCGTATCGAAAAACACGAAGTACTTGAATAATGATTCTTTTTCGATCCTAGTGTTTGAGATACAAGACGCATACATCAACTCTAATACCATGAAGAAGACGAACAAAAGAGATGGGGATGTTAGTCGAAGTTTTTGGTTCGAAAATTGGACATGTCTATATAGAGTCATAGTATTTGGAATCGATAGGTTTGAGCAATCATGAAAATCCATGGTTACACAACGCCTTCTCCACCTCAAAACTACTCGAATTTCGATGTTGAACTCTTCAAACTAAATTGTGAAGTGATTAGAGGATATCAAGCTTGTTTAAGAATGTAATATCTATCTCTCTCGCTCTAACCTCAAACCTAGTGTTTTTGTAGGATTCGTGCACTCTCCGAGACTCTTTTGTGTGAAGATCCAGCTAGGTCAAGAGTGTATAAACCAAAATATAAAAGAGCGTATCGAAAAACACGAAGTACTTGAATAATGATTCTTTTTCGATCCTAGTGTTTGAGATACAAGACGCATACATCAACTCTAATACCATGAAGAAGACGAACAAAAGAGATGGGGATGTTAGTCGAAGTTTTTGGTTCGAAAAATTGGACATGTCTATATGAGTCATAGTATTTGGAATCGATAGGTTTGAGCAATCATGAAAATCCATGGTTACACAACGCCTTCTCCACCTCAAAACTACTCGAATTTCGATGTTGAACTCTTCAAACTAAATTGTGAAGTGATTAGAGGATATCAAGCTTGTTTAAGAATGTAATATCTATCTCTCTCGCTCTAACCTCAAACCTAGTGTTTTTGTAGGATTCTCGTGCACTCTCCGAGACTCTTTTGTGTGAAGATCCAGCTAGGTCAAGAGTGTATAAACCAAAATATAAAAGAGCGTATCGAAAAACACGAAGTACTTGAATAATGATTCTTTTTCGATCCTAGTGTTTGAGATACAAGACGCATACATCAACTCTAATACCATGAAGAAGACGAACAAAAGAGATGGGGATGTTAGTCGAAGTTTTTGGTTCGAAAATTGGACATGTCTATATAGAGTCATAGTATTTGGAATCGATAGGTTTGAGCAATCATGAAAATCCATGGTTACACAACGCCTTCTCCACCTCAAAACTACTCGAATTTCGATGTTGAACTCTTCAAACTAAATTGTGAAGTGATTAGAGGATATCAAGCTTGTTTAAGAATGTAATATCTATCTCTCTCGCTCTAACCTCAAACCTAGTGTTTTTGTAGGATTCTGTGCACTCTCCGAGACTCTTTTGTGTGAAGATCCAAGAGGTCAAGAGTGTATAAACCAAAATATAAAAGAGCGTATCGAAAAACACGAAGTACTTGAATAATGATTCTTTTTCGATCCTAGTGTTTGAGATACAAGACGCATACATCAACTCTAATACCATGAAGAAGACGAACAAAAGAGATGGGGATGTTAGTCGAAGTTTTTGGTTCGAAAATTGGACATGTCTATATGAGTCATAGTATTTGGAATCGATAGGTTTGAGCAATCATGAAAATCCATGGTTACACAACGCCTTCTCCACCTCAAAACTACTCGAATTTCGATGTTGAACTCTTCAAACTAAATTGTGAAGTGATTAGAGGATATCAAGCTTGTTTAAGAATGTAATATCTATCTCTCGCTCTAACCTCAAACCTAGTGTTTTTGTAGGATTCTGTGCACTCTCCGAGACTCTTTTGTGTGAAGATCCAGCTAGGTCAAGAGTGTATAAACCAAAATATAAAAGAGCGTATCGAAAAACACGAAGTACTTGAATAATGATTCTTTTTCGATCCTAGTGTTTGAGATACAAGACGCATACATCAACTCTAATACCATGAAGAAGACGAACAAAAGAGATGGGGATGTTAGTCGAAGTTTTTGGTTCGAAAATGGACATGTCTATATAGAGTCATAGTATTTGGAATCGATAGGTTTGAGCAATCATGAAAATCCATGGTTACACAACGCCTTCTCCACCTCAAAACTACTCGAATTTCGATGTTGAACTCTTCAAACTAAATTGTGAAGTGATTAGAGGATATCAAGCTTGTTTAAGAATGTAATATCTATCTCTCTCGCTCTAACCTCAAACCTAGTGTTTTTGTAGGATTCTGTGCACTCTCCGAGACTCTTTTGTGTGAAGATCCAAATAGGTCAAGAGTGTATAAACCAAAATATAAAAGAGCGTATCGAAAAACACGAAGTACTTGAATAATGATTCTTTTTCGATCCTAGTGTTTGAGATACAAGACGCATACATCAACTCTAATACCATGAAGAAGACGAACAAAAGAGATGGGGATGTTAGTCGAAGTTTTTGGTTCGAAAAATTGGACATGTCTATATGAGTCATAGTATTTGGAATCGATAGGTTTGAGCAATCATGAAAATCCATGGTTACACAACGCCTTCTCCACCTCAAAACTACTCGAATTTCGATGTTGAACTCTTCAAACTAAATTGTGAAGTGATTAGAGGATATCAAGCTTGTTTAAGAATGTAATATCTATCTCTCTCGCTCTAACCTCAAACCTATTGTTTTTGTAGGATTCGTGCACTCTCCGAGACTCTTTTGTGTGAAGATCCACTAGGTCAAGAGTGTATAAACCAAAATATAAAAGAGCGTATCGAAAAACACGAGTACTTGAATAATGATTCTTTTTCGATCCTAGTGTTTGAGATACAAGACGCATACATCAACTCTAATACCATGAAGAAGACGAACAAAAGAGATGGGGATGTTAGTCGAAGTTTTTGGTTCGAAAATTGGACATGTCTATATAGAGTCATAGTATTTGGAATCGATAGGTTTGAGCAATCATGAAAATCCATGGTTACACAACGCCTTCTCCACCTCAAAACTACTCGAATTTCGATGTTGAACTCTTCAAACTAAATTGTGAAGTGATTAGAGGATATCAAGCTTGTTTAAGAATGTAATATCTATCTCTCTCGCTCTAACCTCAAACCTAGTGTTTTTGTAGGATTCTCGTGCACTCTCCGAGACTCTTTTGTGTGAAGATCCAGCTAGGTCAAGAGTGTATAAACCAAAATATAAAAGAGCGTATCGAAAAACACGAAGTACTTGAATAATGATTCTTTTTCGATCCTAGTGTTTGAGATACAAGACGCATACATCAACTCTAATACCATGAAGAAGACGAACAAAAGAGATGGGGATGTTAGTCGAAGTTTTTGGTTCGAAAATTGGACATGTCTATATAGAGTCATAGTATTTGGAATCGATAGGTTTGAGCAATCATGAAAATCCATGGTTACACAACGCCTTCTCCACCTCAAAACTACTCGAATTTCGATGTTGAACTCTTCAAACTAAATTGTGAAGTGATTAGAGGATATCAAGCTTGTTTAAGAATGTAATATCTATCTCTCTCGCTCTAACCTCAAACCTATTGTTTTTGTAGGATTGTGCACTCTCCGAGACTCTTTTGTGTGAAGATCCGGTAGGTCAAGAGTGTATAAACCAAAATATAAAAGAGCGTATCGAAAAACACGAAGTACTTGAATAATGATTCTTTTTCGATCCTAGTGTTTAGATACAAGACGCATACATCAACTCTAATCCATGAAGAAGACGAACAAAAGAGATGGGGATGTTAGTCGAAGTTTTTGGTTCGAAAAATTGGACATGTCTATATGAGTCATAGTATTTGGAATCGATAGGTTTGAGCAATCATGAAAATCCATGGTTACACAACGCCTTCTCCACCTCAAAACTACTCGAAATTTCGATGTTGAACTCTTCAAACTAAATTGTGAAGTGATTAGAGGATATCAAGCTTGTTTAAGAATGTAATATCTATCTCTCTCGCTCTAACCTCAAACCTATTGTTTTTGTAGGATTCGTGCACTCTCCGAGACTCTTTTGTGTGAAGATCCGTAGGTCAAGAGTGTATAAACCAAAATATAAAAGAGCGTATCGAAAAACACGAAGTACTTGAATAATGATTCTTTTTCGATCCTAGTGTTTGAGATACAAGACGCATACATCAACTCTAATCCATGAAGAAGACGAACAAAAGAGATGGGGATGTTAGTCGAAGTTTTTGGTTCGAAAAATTGGACATGTCTATATAGAGTCATAGTATTTGGAATCGATAGGTTTGAGCAATCATGAAAATCCATGGTTACACAACGCCTTCTCCACCTCAAAACTACTCAAAATTTCGATGTTGAACTCTTCAAACTAAATTGTGAAGTGATGAGAGGATATCAAGCTTGTTTAAGAATGTAATATCTATCTCTCTCGCTCTAACCTCAAACCTATTGTTTTTGTAGGATTCTGTGCACTCTCCGAGACTCTTTTGTGTGAAGATCCAACTAGGTCAAGAGTGTATAAACAAAAATATAAAAGAGCGTATCGAAAAACACGAAGTACTTGAATAATGATTCTTTTTCGATCCTAGTGTTTGAGATACAAGACGCATACATCAACTCTAATACCATGAAGAAGACGAACAAAAGAGATGGGGATGTTAGTCGAAGTTTTTGGTTCGAAAAATTGGACATGTCTATATAGAGTCATAGTATTTGGAATCGATAGGTTTGAGCAATCATGAAAATCCATGGTTACACAACGCCTTCTCCACCTCAAAACTACTCGAATTTCGATGTTGAACTCTTCAAACTAAATTGTGAAGTGATTAGAGGATATCAAGCTTGTTTAAGAATGTAATATCTATCTCTCGCTCTAACCTCAAACCTATTGTTTTTGTAGGATTCGTGCACTCTCCGAGACTCTTTTGTGTGAAGATCCAGGTAGGTCAAGAGTGTATAAACCAAAATATAAAAGAGCGTATCGAAAAACACGAAGTACTTGAATAATGATTCTTTTTCGATCCTAGTGTTTGAGATACAAGACGCATACATCAACTCTAATCCATGAAGAAGACGAACAAAAGAGATGGGGATGTTAGTCGAAGTTTTTGGTTCGAAAAATTGGACATGTCTATATGAGTCATAGTATTTGGAATCGATAGGTTTGAGCAATCATGAAAATCCATGGTTACACAACGCCTTCTCCACCTCAAAACTACTCGAATTTCGATGTTGAACTCTTCAAACTAAATTGTGAAGTGATTAGAGGATATCAAGCTTGTTTAAGAATGTAATATCTATCTCTCTCGCTCTAACCTCAAACCTATTGTTTTTGTAGGATTCGTGCACTCTCCGAGACTCTTTTGTGTGAAGATCCGCTAGGTCAAGAGTGTATAAACCAAAATATAAAAGAGCGTATCGAAAAACACGGAGTACTTGAATAATGATTCTTTTTCGATCCTAGTGTTTGAGATACAAGACGCATACATCAACTCTAATCCATGAAGAAGACGAACAAAAGAGATGGGGATGTTAGTCGAAGTTTTTGGTTCGAAAAATTGGACATGTCTATATGGAGTCATAGTATTTGGAATCGATAGGTTTGAGCAATCATGAAAATCCATGGTTACACAACGCCTTCTCCACCTCAAAACTACTCAAATTTCGATGTTGAACTCTTGAGACCAAATTGTGAAGTGATTAGAGGATATCAAGCTAATATTTAAGAATGTAATATCTATCTCACCCGGTATAACCTCAAACCTTTTGTTTTTGTAGGATTCTGTGCACTCTCAGAGACTATTTTGTGTGAAGATCCGGCTAGGTCAAGAGTGTATAGAGCAAAATATAAAAGGCGTATTTAAAAACACGAAATGCGAGAATAATAATTCTTTTTGGAACATAGTGTTTGAGATACGAGACGGCAAACATCAACTCTAATCCATGAAGAAGACGAACAAAAGAGATGGGGATGTTAGTCGAAGTTTTTGGTTCGAAAAATTGGACATGTCTATATAGAGTCATAGTATTTGGAATCGATAGGTTTGAGCAATCATGAAAATCCATGGTTACACAACGCCTTCTCCACCTCAAAACTACTCGAATTTCGATGTTGAACTCTTCAAACTAAATTGTGAAGTGATTAGAGGATATCAAGCTTGTTTAAGAATGTAATATCTATCTCTCTCGCTCTAACCTCAAACCTATTGTTTTTGTAGGATTCGTGCACTCTCCGAGACTCTTTTGTGTGAAGATCCGGGTAGGTCAAGAGTGTATAAACCAAAATATAAAAGAGCGTATCGAAAAACACGAGTACTTGAATAATGATTCTTTTTCGATCCTAGTGTTTGAGATACAAGACGCATACATCAACTCTAATCCCATGAAGAAGACGAACAAAAGAGATGGGGATGTTAGTCGAAGTTTTTGGTTCGAAAAATTGGACATGTCTATATAGAGTCATAGTATTTGGAATCGATAGGTTTGAGCAATCATGAAAATCCATGGTTACACAACGCCTTCTCCACCTCAAAACTACTCGAATTTCGATGTTGAACTCTTCAAACTAAATTGTGAAGTGATTAGAGGATATCAAGCTTGTTTAAGAATGTAATATCTATCTCTCTCGCTCTAACCTCAAACCTATTGTTTTTGTAGGATTCTGCACTCTCCGAGACTCTTTTGTGTGAAGATCCAGCTAGGTCAAGAGTGTATAAACCAAAATATAAAAGAGCGTATCGAAAAACACGGAGTACTTGAATAATGATTCTTTTTCGATCCTAGTGTTTGAGATACAAGACGCATACATCAACTCTAATCCATGAAGAAGACGAACAAAAGAGATGGGGATGTTAGTCGAAGTTTTTGGTTCGAAAAATTGGACATGTCTATATGGAGTCATAGTATTTGGAATCGATAGGTTTGAGCAATCATGAAAATCCATGGTTACACAACGCCTTCTCCACTTCAAAACTACTCGAATTTCGATGTTGAACTCTTCAAACTAAATTGTGAAGTGATTAGAGGATATCAAGCTTGTTTAAGAATGTAATATCTATCTCTCTCGCTCTAACCTCAAACCTATGTTTTTGTAGGATTTCGTGCACTCTCCGAGACTCTTTTGTGTGAAGATCCACTAGGTCAAGAGTGTATAAACCAAAATATAAAAGAGCGTATCGAAAAACACGAGTACTTGAATAATGATTCTTTTTCGATCCTAGTGTTTGAGATACAAGACGCATACATCAACTCTAATCCCATGAAGAAGACGAACAAAAGAGATGGGGATGTTAGTCGAAGTTTTTGGTTCGAAAAATTGGACATGTCTATATGAGTCATAGTATTTGGAATCGATAGGTTTGAGCAATCATGAAAATCCATGGTTACACAACGCCTTCTCCACCTCAAAACTACTCAAAATTTCGATGTTGAACTCTTCAAACTAAATTGTGAAGTGATTAGAGGATATCAAGCTTGTTTAAGAATGTAATATCTATCTCTCTCGCTCTAACCTCAAACCTATTGTTTTTGTAGGATTCTGTGCACTCTCCGAGACTCTTTTGTGTGAAGATCCGGCTAGGTCAAGAGTGTATAAACCAAAATATAAAAGAGCGTATCGAAAAACACGAAGTACTTGAATAATGATTCTTTTTCGATCCTAGTGTTTGAGATACAAGACGCATACATCAACTCTAATCCCATGAAGAAGACGAACAAAAGAGATGGGGATGTTAGTCGAAGTTTTTGGTTCGAAAATTGGACATGTCTATATAGAGTCATAGTATTTGGAATCGATAGGTTTGAGCAATCATGAAAATCCATGGTTACACAACGCCTTCTCCACCTCAAAACTACTCGAATTTCGATGTTGAACTCTTCAAACTAAATTGTGAAGTGATTAGAGGATATCAAGCTTGTTTAAGAATGTAATATCTATCTCTCTCGCTCTAACCTCAAACCTATTGTTTTTGTAGGATTCGTGCACTCTCCGAGACTCTTTTGTGTGAAGATCCAGGTAGGTCAAGAGTGTATAAACCAAAATATAAAAGAGCGTATCGAAAAACACGAAGTACTTGAATAATGATTCTTTTTCGATCCTAGTGTTTGAGATACAAGACGCATACATCAACTCTAATCCCATGAAGAAGACGAACAAAAGAGATGGGGATGTTAGTCGAAGTTTTTGGTTCGAAAAATTGGACATGTCTATATAGAGTCATAGTATTTGGAATCGATAGGTTTGAGCAATCATGAAAATCCATGGTTACACAACGCCTTCTCCCCTTCAAAACTACTCGAATTTCGATGTTGAACTCTTCAAACTAAATTGTGAAGTGATTAGAGGATATCAAGCTTGTTTAAGAATGTAATATCTATCTCTCTCGCTCTAACCTCAAACCTATTGTTTTTGTAGGATTCTGCACTCTCCGAGACTCTTTTGTGTGAAGATCCGTAGGTCAAGAGTGTATAAACCAAAATATAAAAGAGCGTATCGAAAAACACGGAGTACTTGAATAATGATTCTTTTTCGATCCTAGTGTTTAGATACAAGACGCATACATCAACTCTAATCCCATGAAGAAGACGAACAAAAGAGATGGGGATGTTAGTCGAAGTTTTTGGTTCGAAAAATTGGACATGTCTATATGAGTCATAGTATTTGGAATCGATAGGTTTGAGCAATCATGAAAATCCATGGTTACACAACGCCTTCTCCACCTCAAAACTACTCGAATTTCGATGTTGAACTCTTCAAACTAAATTGTGAAGTGATTAGAGGATATCAAGCTTGTTTAAGAATGTAATATCTATCTCTCTCGCTCTAACCTCAAACCTATTGTTTTTGTAGGATTCGTGCACTCTCCGAGACTCTTTTGTGTGAAGATCCACTAGGTCAAGAGTGTATAAACCAAAATATAAAAGAGCGTATCGAAAAACACGAAGTACTTGAATAATGATTCTTTTTCGATCCTAGTGTTTAGATACAAGACGCATACATCAACTCTAATCCATGAAGAAGACGAACAAAAGAGATGGGGATGTTAGTCGAAGTTTTTGGTTCGAAAATTGGACATGTCTATATGAGACATAGTATTTGGAATCGATAGGTTTGAGCAATCATGAAAATCCATGGTTACACAACGCCTTCTCCACCTCAAAACTACTCGAATTTCGATGTTGAACTCTTCAAACTAAATTGTGAAGTGATTAGAGGATATCAAGCTTGTTTAAGAATGTAATATCTATCTCTCTCGCTCTAACCTCAAACCTATTGTTTTTGTAGGATTCGTGCACTCTCCGAGACTCTTTTGTGTGAAGATCCAGGTAGGTCAAGAGTGTATAAACCAAAATATAAAAGAGCGTATCGAAAAACACGAAGTACTTGAATAATGATTCTTTTTCGATCCTAGTGTTTGAGATACAAGACGCATACATCAACTCTAATCCCATGAAGAAGACGAACAAAAGAGATGGGGATGTTAGTCGAAGTTTTTGGTTCGAAAATTGGACATGTCTATATGAGTCATAGTATTTGGAATCGATAGGTTTGAGCAATCATGAAAATCCATGGTTACACAACGCCTTCTCCACCTCAAAACTACTCGAATTTCGATGTTGAACTCTTCAAACTAAATTGTGAAGTGATTAGAGGATATCAAGCTTGTTTAAGAATGTAATATCTATCTCTCTCGCTCTAACCTCAAACCTATTGTTTTTGTAGGATTCGTGCACTCTCCGAGACTCTTTTGTGTGAAGATCCGGTAGGTCAAGAGTGTATAAACCAAAATATAAAAGAGCGTATCGAAAAACACGGAGTACTTGAATAATGATTCTTTTTCGATCCTAGTGTTTGAGATACAAGACGCATACATCAACTCTAATCCCATGAAGAAGACGAACAAAAGAGATGGGGATGTTAGTCGAAGTTTTTGGTTCGAAAAATTGGACATGTCTATATGAGTCATAGTATTTGGAATCGATAGGTTTGAGCAATCATGAAAATCCATGGTTACACAACGCCTTCTCCACCTCAAAACTACTCGAATTTCGATGTTGAACTCTTCAAACTAAATTGTGAAGTGATTAGAGGATATCAAGCTTGTTTAAGAATGTAATATCTATCTCTCTCGCTCTAACCTCAAACCTATTGTTTTTGTAGGATTCGTGCACTCTCCGAGACTCTTTTGTGTGAAGATCCGCTAGGTCAAGAGTGTATAAACCAAAATATAAAAGAGCGTATCGAAAAACACGGAGTACTTGAATAATGATTCTTTTTCGATCCTAGTGTTTGAGATACAAGACGCATACATCAACTCTAATCCATGAAGAAGACGAACAAAAGAGATGGGGATGTTAGTCGAAGTTTTTGGTTCGAAAAATTGGACATGTCTATATGAGTCATAGTATTTGGAATCGATAGGTTTGAGCAATCATGAAAATCCATGGTTACACAACGCCTTCTCCACCTCAAAACTACTCGAATTTCGATGTTGAACTCTTCAAACTAAATTGTGAAGTGATTAGAGGATATCAAGCTTGTTTAAGAATGTAATATCTATCTCTCTCGCTCTAACCTCAAACCTATTGTTTTTGTAGGATTCGTGCACTCTCCGAGACTCTTTTGTGTGAAGATCCGGTAGGTCAAGAGTGTATAAACCAAAATATAAAAGAGCGTATCGAAAAACACGGAGTACTTGAATAATGATTCTTTTTCGATCCTAGTGTTTGAGATACAAGACGCATACATCAACTCTAATCCCATGAAGAAGACGAACAAAAGAGATGGGGATGTTAGTCGAAGTTTTTGGTTCGAAAATTGGACATGTCTATATGGAGTCATAGTATTTGGAATCGATAGGTTTGAGCAATCATGAAAATCCATGGTTACACAACGCCTTCTCCACCTCAAAACTACTCGAATTTCGATGTTGAACTCTTCAAACTAAATTGTGAAGTGATTAGAGGATATCAAGCTTGTTTAAGAATGTAATATCTATCTCTCTCGCTCTAACCTCAAACCTATTGTTTTGTAGGATTCTTGCACTCTCCGAGACTCTTTTGTGTGAAGATCCAGGTAGGTCAAGAGTGTATAAACCAAAATATAAAAGAGCGTATCGAAAAACACGGAGTACTTGAATAATGATTCTTTTTCGATCCTAGTGTTTAGATACAAGACGCATACATCAACTCTAATCCCATGAAGAAGACGAACAAAAGAGATGGGGATGTTAGTCGAAGTTTTTGGTTCGAAAAATTGGACATGTCTATATGAGTCATAGTATTTGGAATCGATAGGTTTGAGCAATCATGAAAATCCATGGTTACACAACGCCTTCTCCACCTCAAAACTACTCGAATTTCGATGTTGAACTCTTCAAACTAAATTGTGAAGTGATTAGAGGATATCAAGCTTGTTTAAGAATGTAATATCTATCTCTCTCGCTCTAACCTCAAACCTATTGTTTTTGTAGGATTCTGTGCACTCTCCGAGACTCTTTTGTGTGAAGATCCAGTAGGTCAAGAGTGTATAAACCAAAATATAAAAGAGCGTATCGAAAAACACGAGTACTTGAATAATGATTCTTTTTCGATCCTAGTGTTTGAGATACAAGACGCATACATCAACTCTAATCCATGAAGAAGACGAACAAAAGAGATGGGGATGTTAGTCGAAGTTTTTGGTTCGAAAATTGGACATGTCTATATGAGACATAGTATTTGGAATCGATAGGTTTGAGCAATCATGAAAATCCATGGTTACACAACGCCTTCTCCACCTCAAAACTACTCGAATTTCGATGTTGAACTCTTCAAACTAAATTGTGAAGTGATTAGAGGATATCAAGCTTGTTTAAGAATGTAATATCTATCTCTCTCGCTCTAACCTCAAACCTATTGTTTTTGTAGGATTCTGTGCACTCTCCGAGACTCTTTTGTGTGAAGATCCAGGTAGGTCAAGAGTGTATAAACCAAAATATAAAAGAGCGTATCGAAAAACACGAAGTACTTGAATAATGATTCTTTTTCGATCCTAGTGTTTGAGATACAAGACGCATACATCAACTCTAATCCATGAAGAAGACGAACAAAAGAGATGGGGATGTTAGTCGAAGTTTTTGGTTCGAAAAATTGGACATGTCTATATGAGTCATAGTATTTGGAATCGATAGGTTTGAGCAATCATGAAAATCCATGGTTACACAACGCCTTCTCCACCTCAAAACTACTCGGAATTTCGATGTTGAACTCTTCAAACTAAATTGTGAAGTGATTAGAGGATATCAAGCTTGTTTAAGAATGTAATATCTATCTCTCTCGCTCTAACCTCAAACCTATTGTTTTTGTAGGATTCTGTGCACTCTCCGAGACTCTTTTGTGTGAAGATCCAGGTAGGTCAAGAGTGTATAAACCAAAATATAAAAGAGCGTATCGAAAAACACGGAGTACTTGAATAATGATTCTTTTTCGATCCTAGTGTTTGAGATACAAGACGCATACATCAACTCTAATCCCATGAAGAAGACGAACAAAAGAGATGGGGATGTTAGTCGAAGTTTTTGGTTCGAAAATTGGACATGTCTATATAGAGTCATAGTATTTGGAATCGATAGGTTTGAGCAATCATGAAAATCCATGGTTACACAACGCCTTCTCCACCTCAAAACTACTCGAATTTCGATGTTGAACTCTTCAAACTAAATTGTGAAGTGATTAGAGGATATCAAGCTTGTTTAAGAATGTAATATCTATCTCTCTCGCTCTAACCTCAAACCTATTGTTTTTGTAGGATTCTGTGCACTCTCCGAGACTCTTTTGTGTGAAGATCCAGCTAGGTCAAGAGTGTATAAACCAAAATATAAAAGAGCGTATCGAAAAACACGGAGTACTTGTATAATGATTCTTTTTCGATCCTAGTGTTTGAGATACAAGACGCATACATCAACTCTAATCCCATGAAGAAGACGAACAAAAGAGATGGGGATGTTAGTCGAAGTTTTTGGTTCGAAAAATTGGACATGTCTATATGGAGACATAGTATTTGGAATCGATAGGTTTGAGCAATCATGAAAATCCATGGTTACACAACGCCTTCTCCCCTCAAAACTACTCGGAATTTCGATGTTGAACTCTTCAAACTAAATTGTGAAGTGATTAGAGGATATCAAGCTTGTTTAAGAATGTAATATCTATCTCTCTCGCTCTAACCTCAAACCTATTGTTTTTGTAGGATTCTGTGCACTCTCCGAGACTCTTTTGTGTGAAGATCCAGTAGGTCAAGAGTGTATAAACCAAAATATAAAAGAGCGTATCGAAAAACACGGAGTACTTGAATAATGATTCTTTTTCGATCCTAGTGTTTAGATACAAGACGCATACATCAACTCTAATCCATGAAGAAGACGAACAAAAGAGATGGGGATGTTAGTCGAAGTTTTTGGTTCGAAAAATTGGACATGTCTATATAGAACATAGTATTTGGAATCGATAGGTTTGAGCAATCATGAAAATCCATGGTTACACAACGCCTTCTCCACCTCAAAACTACTCAAAATTTCGATGTTGAACTCTTCAAACTAAATTGTGAAGTGATTAGAGGATATCAAGCTTGTTTAAGAATGTAATATCTATCTCTCTCGCTCTAACCTCAAACCTATTGTTTTTGTAGGATTCGTGCACTCTCCGAGACTCTTTTGTGTGAAGATCCAGTAGGTCAAGAGTGTATAAACCAAAATATAAAAGAGCGTATCGAAAAACACGGAGTACTTGAATAATGATTCTTTTTCGATCCTAGTGTTTGAGATACAAGACGCATACATCAACTCTAATCCATGAAGAAGACGAACAAAAGAGATGGGGATGTTAGTCGAAGTTTTTGGTTCGAAAAATTGGACATGTCTATATGAGTCATAGTATTTGGAATCGATAGGTTTGAGCAATCATGAAAATCCATGGTTACACAACGCCTTCTCCACCTCAAAACTACTCAAAATTTCGATGTTGAACTCTTCAAACTAAATTGTGAAGTGATTAGAGGATATCAAGCTTGTTTAAGAATGTAATATCTATCTCTCTCGCTCTAACCTCAAACCTATTGTTTTGTAGGATTCGTGCACTCTCCGAGACTCTTTTGTGTGAAGATCCGGTAGGTCAAGAGTGTATAAACCAAAATATAAAAGAGCGTATCGAAAAACACGGAGTACTTGAATAATGATTCTTTTTCGATCCTAGTGTTTAGATACAAGACGCATACATCAACTCTAATCCCATGAAGAAGACGAACAAAAGAGATGGGGATGTTAGTCGAAGTTTTTGGTTCGAAAAATTGGACATGTCTATATGGAGACATAGTATTTGGAATCTATAGGTTTGAGCAATCATGAAAATCCATGGTGACACAACGCCTTCTCCACTTCAAAACTACTCGAATTTCGATGTTGAACTCTTCAAACTAAATTGTGAAGTGATTAGAGGATATCAAGCTTGTTTAAGAATGTAATATCTATCTCTCTCGCTCTAACCTCAAACCTATTGTTTTTGTAGGATTCTGTGCACTCTCCGAGACTCTTTTGTATGAAGATCCAGGTAGGTCAAGAGTGTATAAACCAAAATATAAAAGAGCGTATCGAAAAACACGGAGTACTTGAATAATGATTCTTTTTCGATCATAGTGTTTGTGATACAAAACGCATACATCAACTGTAATCCCATGAAGAAGACGAACAAAAGAGATTGGGATGTTAGTCGAAGTTTTTGGTTCGGAAAATTGGACATGTCTATTTAGAGTCATAGTATTTGGAATCGATAGGTTTGAGCTTGATAATGAAAATCCATGGTTACGCAACGCCTTCTCCACTTCAAAACTACTCGGAATTTCGATGTTGAACTCTTCAAACTAAATTGTGAAGTGATTAGAAGGATATCAATCTTGTTTAAGAATGTAATATCTATCTCACTCGCTTTCAACCTCAAACCTATTGTTTTTGTAGGATTATTACACTCTCAGAGACTCTTTTGTATGAAGATCCGGGTAGATTCGAAGAGTGTATAAACAAAAATATAAAAGAGCGTATCGAAAAACACGGAGTACTTGAATAATGATTCTTTTTCGATCTCAGTGATTCCCAGCATAGATACAAGACGCGTACATCTACTTCTAATCCATGAAGAAAACGAACAAAAGAGACGGGGATGTTAGTCGAAGTTTTTGGTTCGAAAAATTGGACATGTCTATATGAGACATAGTATTTGGAATCGATAGGTTTGAGCAATCATGAAAATCCATGGTTACACAACGCCTTCTCCACCTCAAAACTACTCAAAATTTCGATGTTGAACTCTTCAAACTAAATTGTGAAGTGATTAGAGGATATCAAGCTTGTTTAAGAATGTAATATCTATCTCTCTCGCTCTAACCTCAAACCTATTGTTTTTGTAGGATTCGTGCACTCTCCGAGACTCTTTTGTGTGAAGATCCAACTAGGTCAAGAGTGTATAAACCAAAATATAAAAGAGCGTATCGAAAAACACGGAGTACTTGAATAATGATTCTTTTTCGATCCTAGTGTTTGAGATACAAGACGCATACATCAACTCTAATCCCATGAAGAAGACGAACAAAAGAGATGGGGATGTTAGTCGAAGTTTTTGGTTCGAAAAATTGGACATGTCTATATGAGACATAGTATTTGGAATCGATAGGTTTGAGCAATCATGAAAATCCATGGTTACACAACGCCTTCTCCACCTCAAAACTACTCGAATTTCGATGTTGAACTCTTCAAACTAAATTGTGAAGTGATTAGAGGATATCAAGCTTGTTTAAGAATGTAATATCTATCTCTCTCGCTCTAACCTCAAACCTATTGTTTTTGTAGGATTCTGTGCACTCTCCGAGACTCTTTTGTGTGAAGATCCAGGTAGGTCAAGAGTGTATAAACCAAAATATAAAAGAGCGTATCGAAAAAGACGGAGTACTTGAATAATGATTCTTTTTCGATCCTAGTGTTTAGATACAAGACGCATACATCAACTCTAATCCCATGAAGAAGACGAACAAAAGAGATGGGGATGTTAGTCGAAGTTTTTGGTTCGAAAAATTGGACATGTCTATATGAAACATAGTATTTGGAATCGATAGGTTTGAGCAATCATGAAAATCCATGGTTACACAACGCCTTCTCCACCTCAAAACTACTCGAATTTCGATGTTGAACTCTTCAAACTAAATTGTGAAGTGATTAGAGGATATCAAGCTTGTTTAAGAATGTAATATCTATCTCTCTCGCTCTAACCTCAAACCTATTGTTTTTGTAGGATTCGTGCACTCTCCGAGACTCTTTTGTGTGAAGATCCGGTAGGTCAAGAGTGTATAAACCAAAATATAAAAGAGCGTATCGAAAAACACGGAGTACTTGAATAATGATTCTTTTTCGATCCTAGTGTTTAGATACAAGACGCATACATCAACTCTAATCCATGAAGAAGACGAACAAAAGAGATGGGGATGTTAGTCGAAGTTTTTGGTTCGAAAAATTGGACATGTCTATATAGAGACATAGTATTTGGAATCGATAGGTTTGAGCAATCATGAAAATCCATGGTTACACAACGCCTTCTCCTTCAAAACTACTCGAATTTCGATGTTGAACTCTTCAAACTAAATTGTGAAGTGATTAGAGGATATCAAGCTTGTTTAAGAATGTAATATCTATCTCTCTCGCTCTAACCTCAAACCTATTGTTTTTGTAGGATTCGTGCACTCTCCGAGACTCTTTTGTGTGAAGATCCAGGCTAGGTCAAGAGTGTATAAACCAAAATATAAAAGAGCGTATCGAAAAACACGGAGTACTTGAATAATGATTCTTTTTCGATCCTAGTGTTTGAGATACAAGACGCATACATCAACTCTAATCCCATGAAGAAGACGAACAAAAGAGATGGGGATGTTAGTCGAAGTTTTTGGTTCGAAAAATTGGACATGTCTATATGGAGACATAGTATTTGGAATCGATAGGTTTGAGCAATCATGAAAATCCATGGTTACACAACGCCTTCTCCACCTCAAAACTACTCGAATTTCGATGTTGAACTCTTCAAACTAAATTGTGAAGTGATTAGAGGATATCAAGCTTGTTTAAGAATGTAATATCTATCTCTCTCGCTCTAACCTCAAACCTATTGTTTTTGTAGGATTCGTGCACTCTCCGAGACTCTTTTGTGTGAAGATCCAGTAGGTCAAGAGTGTATAAACCAAAATATAAAAGAGCGTATCGAAAAACACGGAGTACTTGAATAATGATTCTTTTTCGATCCTAGTGTTTGAGATACAAGACGCATACATCAACTCTAATCCCATGAAGAAGACGAACAAAAGAGATGGGGATGTTAGTCGAAGTTTTTGGTTCGAAAATTGGACATGTCTATATGAGACATAGTATTTGGAATCGATAGGTTTGAGCAATCATGAAAATCCATGGTTACACAACGCCTTCTCCACCTCAAAACTACTCAAATTTCGATGTTGAACTCTTCAAACTAAATTGTGAAGTGATTAGAGGATATCAAGCTTGTTTAAGAATGTAATATCTATCTCTCTCGCTCTAACCTCAAACCTATTGTTTTTGTAGGATTGTGCACTCTCCGAGACTCTTTTGTGTGAAGATCCAGGTAGGTCAAGAGTGTATAAACCAAAATATAAAAGAGCGTATCGAAAAACACGGAGTACTTGAATAATGATTCTTTTTCGATCCTAGTGTTTGAGATACAAGACGCATACATCAACTCTAATCCCATGAAGAAGACGAACAAAAGAGATGGGGATGTTAGTCGAAGTTTTTGGTTCGAAAAATTGGACATGTCTATATGGAGTCATAGTATTTGGAATCGATAGGTTTGAGCAATCATGAAAATCCATGGTTACACAACGCCTTCTCCACTTCAAAACTACTCGAATTTCGATGTTGAACTCTTCAAACTAAATTGTGAAGTGATTAGAGGATATCAAGCTTGTTTAAGAATGTAATATCTATCTCTCTCGCTCTAACCTCAAACCTATTGTTTTTGTAGGATTCTGTGCACTCTCCGAGACTCTTTTGTGTGAAGATCCACTAGGTCAAGAGTGTATAAACCAAAATATAAAAGAGCGTATCGAAAAACACGGAGTACTTGAATAATGATTCTTTTTCGATCCTAGTGTTTGAGATACAAGACGCATACATCAACTCTAATCCCATGAAGAAGACGAACAAAAGAGATGGGGATGTTAGTCGAAGTTTTTGGTTCGAAAAATTGGACATGTCTATATGGAAACATAGTATTTGGAATCGATAGGTTTGAGCAATCATGAAAATCCATGGTTACACAACGCCTTCTCCACCTCAAAACTACTCGAATTTCGATGTTGAACTCTTCAAACTAAATTGTGAAGTGATTAGAGGATATCAAGCTTGTTTAAGAATGTAATATCTATCTCTCTCGCTCTAACCTCAAACCTATTGTTTTTGTAGGATTCTGTGCACTCTCCGAGACTCTTTTGTGTGAAGATCCGGGTAGGTCAAGAGTGTATAAACCAAAATATAAAAGAGCGTATCGAAAAACACGGAGTACTTGAATAATGATTCTTTTTCGATCCTAGTGTTTGAGATACAAGACGCATACATCAACTCTAATCCCATGAAGAAGACGAACAAAAGAGATGGGGATGTTAGTCGAAGTTTTTGGTTCGAAAATTGGACATGTCTATATAGAGTCATAGTATTTGGAATCGATAGGTTTGAGCAATCATGAAAATCCATGGTTACACAACGCCTTCTCCACTTCAAAACTACTCGAATTTCGATGTTGAACTCTTCAAACTAAATTGTGAAGTGATTAGAGGATATCAAGCTTGTTTAAGAATGTAATATCTATCTCTCTCGCTCTAACCTCAAACCTATTGTTTTTGTAGGATTCTGTGCACTCTCCGAGACTCTTTTGTGTGAAGATCCGGTAGGTCAAGAGTGTATAAACCAAAATATAAAAGAGCGTATCGAAAAACACGGAGTACTTGAATAATGATTCTTTTTCGATCCTAGTGTTTGAGATACAAGACGCATACATCAACTCTAATCCCATGAAGAAGACGAACAAAAGAGATGGGGATGTTAGTCGAAGTTTTTGGTTCGAAAAATTGGACATGTCTATATGGAGACATAGTATTTGGAATCGATAGGTTTGAGCAATCATGAAAATCCATGGTTACACAACGCCTTCTCCACCTCAAAACTACTCGAATTTCGATGTTGAACTCTTCAAACTAAATTGTGAAGTGATTAGAGGATATCAAGCTTGTTTAAGAATGTAATATCTATCTCTCTCGCTCTAACCTCAAACCTATTGTTTTTGTAGGATTCTGTGCACTCTCCGAGACTCTTTTGTATGAAGATCCAGGTAGGTCAAGAGTGTATAAACCAAAATATAAAAGAGCGTATCGAAAAACACGGAGTACTTGAATAATGATTCTTTTTCGATCCTAGTGTTTGAGATACAAGACGCATACATCAACTCTAATCCCATGAAGAAGACGAACAAAAGAGATGGGGATGTTAGTCGAAGTTTTTGGTTCGAAAAATTGGACATGTCTATATGAGACATAGTATTTGGAATCGATAGGTTTGAGCAATCATGAAAATCCATGGTTACACAACGCCTTCTCCACCTCAAAACTACTCGAATTTCGATGTTGAACTCTTCAAACTAAATTGTGAAGTGATTAGAGGATATCAAGCTTGTTTAAGAATGTAATATCTATCTCTCTCGCTCTAACCTCAAACCTATTGTTTTTGTAGGATTCGTGCACTCTCCGAGACTCTTTTGTGTGAAGATCCAGGTAGGTCAAGAGTGTATAAACCAAAATATAAAAGAGCGTATCGAAAAACACGGAGTACTTGAATAATGATTCTTTTTCGATCCTAGTGTTTAGATACAAGACGCATACATCAACTCTAATCCCATGAAGAAGACGAACAAAAGAGATGGGGATGTTAGTCGAAGTTTTTGGTTCGAAAAATTGGACATGTCTATATAGAGACATAGTATTTGGAATCGATAGGTTTGAGCAATCATGAAAATCCATGGTTACACAACGCCTTCTCCACCTCAAAACTACTCGAATTTCGATGTTGAACTCTTCAAACTAAATTGTGAAGTGATTAGAGGATATCAAGCTTGTTTAAGAATGTAATATCTATCTCTCTCGCTCTAACCTCAAACCTATTGTTTTTGTAGGATTCGTGCACTCTCCGAGACTCTTTTGTATGAAGATCCGGGTAGGTCAAGAGTGTATAAACCAAAATATAAAAGAGCGTATCGAAAAACACGGAGTACTTGAATAATGATTCTTTTTCGATCCTAGTGTTTGAGATACAAGACGCATACATCAACTCTAATCCCATGAAGAAGACGAACAAAAGAGATGGGGATGTTAGTCGAAGTTTTTGGTTCGAAAATTGGACATGTCTATATGGAGTCATAGTATTTGGAATCGATAGGTTTGAGCAATCATGAAAATCCATGGTTACACAACGCCTTCTCCACCTCAAAACTACTCGAATTTCGATGTTGAACTCTTCAAACTAAATTGTGAAGTGATTAGAGGATATCAAGCTTGTTTAAGAATGTAATATCTATCTCTCTCGCTCTAACCTCAAACCTATTGTTTTTGTAGGATTCGTGCACTCTCCGAGACTCTTTTGTGTGAAGATCCAGGTAGTCAAGAGTGTATAAACCAAAATATAAAAGAGCGTATCGAAAAACACGGAGTACTTGAATAATGATTCTTTTTCGATCCTAGTGTTTAGATACAAGACGCATACATCAACTCTAATCCCATGAAGAAGACGAACAAAAGAGATGGGGATGTTAGTCGAAGTTTTTGGTTCGAAAAATTGGACATGTCTATATGGAGACATAGTATTTGGAATCGATAGGTTTGAGCAATCATGAAAATCCATGGTTACACAACGCCTTCTCCACCTCAAAACTACTCAGAATTTCGATGTTGAACTCTTCAAACTAAATTGTGAAGTGATTAGAGGATATCAAGCTTGTTTAAGAATGTAATATCTATCTCTCTCGCTCTAACCTCAAACCTATTGTTTTTGTAGGATTCTGTGCACTCTCCGAGACTCTTTTGTGTGAAGATCCAGCTAGGTCAAGAGTGTATAAACCAAAATATAAAAGAGCGTATCGAAAAACACGGAGTACTTGAATAATGATTCTTTTTCGATCCTAGTGTTTGAGATACAAGACGCATACATCAACTCTAATCCATGAAGAAGACGAACAAAAGAGATGGGGATGTTAGTCGAAGTTTTTGGTTCGAAAAATTGGACATGTCTATATGAGACATAGTATTTGGAATCGATAGGTTTGAGCAATCATGAAAATCCATGGTTACACAACGCCTTCTCCACCTCAAAACTACTCGAATTTCGATGTTGAACTCTTCAAACTAAATTGTGAAGTGATTAGAGGATATCAAGCTTGTTTAAGAATGTAATATCTATCTCTCTCGCTCTAACCTCAAACCTATTGTTTTTGTAGGATTCTCGTGCACTCTCCGAGACTCTTTTGTGTGAAGATCCAGGTAGGTCAAGAGTGTATAAACCAAAATATAAAAGAGCGTATCGAAAAACACGGAGTACTTGAATAATGATTCTTTTTCGATCCTAGTGTTTGAGATACAAGACGCATACATCAACTCTAATCCATGAAGAAGACGAACAAAAGAGATGGGGATGTTAGTCGAAGTTTTTGGTTCGAAAAATTGGACATGTCTATATGGAGTCATAGTATTTGGAATCGATAGGTTTGAGCAATCATGAAAATCCATGGTTACACAACGCCTTCTCCACTTCAAAACTACTCGAATTTCGATGTTGAACTCTTCAAACTAAATTGTGAAGTGATTAGAGGATATCAAGCTTGTTTAAGAATGTAATATCTATCTCTCTCGCTCTAACCTCAAACCTATTGTTTTTGTAGGATTCGTGCACTCTCCGAGACTCTTTTGTGTGAAGATCCAGGTAGGTCAAGAGTGTATAAACCAAAATATAAAAGAGCGTATCGAAAAACACGGAGTACTTGAATAATGATTCTTTTTCGATCCTAGTGTTTGAGATACAAGACGCATACATCAACTCTAATCCCATGAAGAAGACGAACAAAAGAGATGGGGATGTTAGTCGAAGTTTTTGGTTCGAAAAATTGGACATGTCTATATGGAGTCATAGTATTTGGAATCGATAGGTTTGAGCAATCATGAAAATCCATGGTTACACAACGCCTTCTCCACTTCAAAACTACTCGAATTTCGATGTTGAACTCTTCAAACTAAATTGTGAAGTGATTAGAGGATATCAAGCTTGTTTAAGAATGTAATATCTATCTCTCTCGCTCTAACCTCAAACCTATTGTTTTTGTAGGATTCTGTGCACTCTCCGAGACTCTTTTGTGTGAAGATCCAGGTAGGTCAAGAGTGTATAAACCAAAATATAAAAGAGCGTATCGAAAAACACGGAGTACTTGAATAATGATTCTTTTTCGATCCTAGTGTTTGAGATACAAGACGCATACATCAACTCTAATCCCATGAAGAAGACGAACAAAAGAGATGGGGATGTTAGTCGAAGTTTTTGGTTCGAAAAATTGGACATGTCTATATGGAGACATAGTATTTGGAATCGATAGGTTTGAGCAATCATGAAAATCCATGGTTACACAACGCCTTCTCCACCTCAAAACTACTCGAATTTCGATGTTGAACTCTTCAAACTAAATTGTGAAGTGATTAGAGGATATCAAGCTTGTTTAAGAATGTAATATCTATCTCTCTCGCTCTAACCTCAAACCTATTGTTTTTGTAGGATTCTGTGCACTCTCCGAGACTCTTTTGTGTGAAGATCCAGGTAGGTCAAGAGTGTATAAACCAAAATATAAAAGAGCGTATCGAAAAACACGGAATACTTGAATAATGATTCTTTTTCGATCCTAGTGTTTGAGATACAAGACGCATACATCAACTCTAATCCCATGAAGAAGACGAACAAAAGAGATGGGGATGTTAGTCGAAGTTTTTGGTTCGAAAAATTGGACATGTCTATATGAGACATAGTATTTGGAATCGATAGGTTTGAGCAATCATGAAAATCCATGGTTACACAACGCCTTCTCCACCTCAAAACTACTCAAAATTTCGATGTTGAACTCTTCAAACTAAATTGTGAAGTGATTAGAGGATATCAAGCTTGTTTAAGAATGTAATATCTATCTCTCTCGCTCTAACCTCAAACCTATTGTTTTTGTAGGATTCGTGCACTCTCCGAGACTCTTTTGTGTGAAGATCCAGGTAGGTCAAGAGTGTATAAACCAAAATATAAAAGAGCGTATCGAAAAACACGGAGTACTTGAATAATGATTCTTTTTCGATCCTAGTGTTTGAGATACAAGACGCATACATCAACTCTAATCCCATGAAGAAGACGAACAAAAGAGATGGGGATGTTAGTCGAAGTTTTTGGTTCGAAAAATTGGACATGTCTATATAGAGACATAGTATTTGGAATCGATAGGTTTGAGCAATCATGAAAATCCATGGTTACACAACGCCTTCTCCACCTCAAAACTACTCGAATTTCGATGTTGAACTCTTCAAACTAAATTGTGAAGTGATTAGAGGATATCAAGCTTGTTTAAGAATGTAATATCTATCTCTCTCGCTCTAACCTCAAACCTATTGTTTTTGTAGGATTCGTGCACTCTCCGAGACTCTTTTGTGTGAAGATCCAGGTAGGTCAAGAGTGTATAAACCAAAATATAAAAGAGCGTATCGAAAAACACGGAGTACTTGAATAATGATTCTTTTTCGATCCTAGTGTTTGAGATACAAGACGCATACATCAACTCTAATCCCATGAAGAAGACGAACAAAAGAGATGGGGATGTTAGTCGAAGTTTTTGGTTCGAAAAATTGGACATGTCTATATGGAGACATAGTATTTGGAATCGATAGGTTTGAGCAATCATGAAAATCCATGGTTACACAACGCCTTCTCCACTTCAAAACTACTCGAATTTCGATGTTGAACTCTTCAAACTAAATTGTGAAGTGATTAGAGGATATCAAGCTTGTTTAAGAATGTAATATCTATCTCTCTCGCTCTAACCTCAAACCTATTGTTTTTGTAGGATTCGTGCACTCTCCGAGACTCTTTTGTGTGAAGATCCAGGTAGGTCAAGAGTGTATAAACCAAAATATAAAAGAGCGTATCGAAAAACACGGAGTACTTGAATAATGATTCTTTTTCGATCCTAGTGTTTGAGATACAAGACGCATACATCAACTCTAATCCCATGAAGAAGACGAACAAAAGAGATGGGGATGTTAGTCGAAGTTTTTGGTTCGAAAAATTGGACATGTCTATATGGAGACATAGTATTTGGAATCGATAGGTTTGAGCAATCATGAAAATCCATGGTTACACAACGCCTTCTCCACCTCAAAACTACTCGAATTTCGATGTTGAACTCTTCAAACTAAATTGTGAAGTGATTAGAGGATATCAAGCTTGTTTAAGAATGTAATATCTATCTCTCTCGCTCTAACCTCAAACCTATTGTTTTTGTAGGATTCGTGCACTCTCCGAGACTCTTTTGTGTGAAGATCCAGGTATGTCAAGAGTGTATAAACCAAAATATAAAAGAGCGTATCGAAAAACACGGAGTACTTGAATAATGATTCTTTTTCGATCCTAGTGTTTAGATACAAGACGCATACATCAACTCTAATCCCATGAAGAAGACGAACAAAAGAGATGGGGATGTTAGTCGAAGTTTTTGGTTCGAAAAATTGGACATGTCTATATGAGACATAGTATTTGGAATCGATAGGTTTGAGCAATCATGAAAATCCATGGTTACACAACGCCTTCTCCACCTCAAAACTACTCGAATTTCGATGTTGAACTCTTCAAACTAAATTGTGAAGTGATTAGAGGATATCAAGCTTGTTTAAGAATGTAATATCTATCTCTCTCGCTCTAACCTCAAACCTATTGTTTTTGTAGGATTCGTGCACTCTCCGAGACTCTTTTGTGTGAAGATCCGTAGGTCAAGAGTGTATAAACCAAAATATAAAAGAGCGTATCGAAAAACACGGAGTACTTGAATAATGATTCTTTTTCGATCCTAGTGTTTAGATACAAGACGCATACATCAACTCTAATCCCATGAAGAAGACGAACAAAAGAGATGGGGATGTTAGTCGAAGTTTTTGGTTCGAAAAATTGGACATGTCTATATGGAGTCATAGTATTTGGAATCGATAGGTTTGAGCAATCATGAAAATCCATGGTTACACAACGCCTTCTCCACTTCAAAACTACTCGAAATTTCGATGTTGAACTCTTCAAACTAAATTGTGAAGTGATTAGAGGATATCAAGCTTGTTTAAGAATGTAATATCTATCTCTCTCGCTCTAACCTCAAACCTATTGTTTTTGTAGGATTCGTGCACTCTCCGAGACTCTTTTGTGTGAAGATCCAGGTAGGTCAAGAGTGTATAAACCAAAATATAAAAGAGCGTATCGAAAAACACGGAGTACTTGAATAATGATTCTTTTTCGATCCTAGTGTTTGAGATACAAGACGCATACATCAACTCTAATCCCATGAAGAAGACGAACAAAAGAGATGGGGATGTTAGTCGAAGTTTTTGGTTCGAAAAATTGGACATGTCTATATGGAGTCATAGTATTTGGAATCGATAGGTTTGAGCAATCATGAAAATCCATGGTTACACAACGCCTTCTCCACCTCAAAACTACTCGAATTTCGATGTTGAACTCTTCAAACTAAATTGTGAAGTGATTAGAGGATATCAAGCTTGTTTAAGAATGTAATATCTATCTCTCTCGCTCTAACCTCAAACCTATTGTTTTTGTAGGATTCGTGCACTCTCCGAGACTCTTTTGTGTGAAGATCCAGTAGGTCAAGAGTGTATAAACCAAAATATAAAAGAGCGTATCGAAAAACACGGAGTACTTGAATAATGATTCTTTTTCGATCCTAGTGTTTGAGATACAAGACGCATACATCAACTCTAATCCCATGAAGAAGACGAACAAAAGAGATGGGGATGTTAGTCGAAGTTTTTGGTTCGAAAAATTGGACATGTCTATATGGAGACATAGTATTTGGAATCTATAGGTTTGAGCAATCATGAAAATCCATGGTTACACAACGCCTTCTCCACCTCAAAACTACTCGAATTTCGATGTTGAACTCTTCAAACTAAATTGTGAAGTGATTAGAGGATATCAAGCTTGTTTAAGAATGTAATATCTATCTCTCTCGCTCTAACCTCAAACCTATTGTTTTTGTAGGATTCGTGCACTCTCCGAGACTCTTTTGTGTGAAGATCCAGGTAGGTCAAGAGTGTATAAACCAAAATATAAAAGAGCGTATCGAAAAACACGGAGTACTTGAATAATGATTCTTTTTCGATCCTAGTGTTTGAGATACAAGACGCATACATCAACTCTAATCCCATGAAGAAGACGAACAAAAGAGATGGGGATGTTAGTCGAAGTTTTTGGTTCGAAAAATTGGACATGTCTATATGGAGACATAGTATTTGGAATCGATAGGTTTGAGCAATCATGAAAATCCATGGTTACACAACGCCTTCTCCACCTCAAAACTACTCGAATTTCGATGTTGAACTCTTCAAACTAAATTGTGAAGTGATTAGAGGATATCAAGCTTGTTTAAGAATGTAATATCTATCTCTCTCGCTCTAACCTCAAACCTATTGTTTTTGTAGGATTCTGTGCACTCTCCGAGACTCTTTTGTGTGAAGATCCAGTATGTCAAGAGTGTATAAACCAAAATATAAAAGAGCGTATCGAAAAACACGGAGTACTTGAATAATGATTCTTTTTCGATCCTAGTGTTTAGATACAAGACGCATACATCAACTCTAATCCCATGAAGAAGACGAACAAAAGAGATGGGGATGTTAGTCGAAGTTTTTGGTTCGAAAAATTGGACATGTCTATATGGAGACATAGTATTTGGAATCGATAGGTTTGAGCAATCATGAAAATCCATGGTTACACAACGCCTTCTCCACCTCAAAACTACTCGAATTTCGATGTTGAACTCTTCAAACTAAATTGTGAAGTGATTAGAGGATATCAAGCTTGTTTAAGAATGTAATATCTATCTCTCTCGCTCAAACCTCAAACCTATTGTTTTTGTAGGATTCTGTGCACTCTCCGAGACTCTTTTGTGTGAAGATCCAGGTAGGTCAAGAGTGTATAAACCAAAATATAAAAGAGCGTATCGAAAAACACGGAGTACTTGAATAATGATTCTTTTTCGATCCTAGTGTTTGAGATACAAGACGCATACATCAACTCTAATCCCATGAAGAAGACGAACAAAAGAGATGGGGATGTTAGTCGAAGTTTTTGGTTCGAAAAATTGGACATGTCTATATGGAGACATAGTATTTGGAATCGATAGGTTTGAGCAATCATGAAAATCCATGGTTACACAACGCCTTCTCCACTCAAAACTACTCAGAATTTCGATGTTGAACTCTTCAAACTAAATTGTGAAGTGATTAGAGGATATCAAGCTTGTTTAAGAATGTAATATCTATCTCTCTCGCTCTAACCTCAAACCTATTGTTTTTGTAGGATTCGTGCACTCTCCGAGACTCTTTTGTGTGAAGATCCGGTAGGTCAAGAGTGTATAAACCAAAACATAAATGAGCGTATCGAAAAACACGGAGTACTTGAATAATAATTCTTTTGCGATCTAGTGTTTTGAGATACAAGACGCATACATCAACTCTAATCCCATGAAGAAGATGAACAAAAGAGATGGGGATGTTAGTCGAAGTTTTGGTTCGATAAATTGGACATGTCTATATGGAACATAGTATTTGGAATCGTTAGGTTTGAGCAATCATGAAAATCCATGGTTACACAACACCTTCTCCACCTCAAACACTTCTCAGAAATTTCAATGTTGAACTCTTCAAACTAAATTGTGAAGTGATTAGAGGATATCAAGCTTGTTTAAGAATGTAATATCTATCTCTCTCTCCTCCAAACCTCAAACCTACTATTTTTGTAGGATTCGGTGCACTCAGAGACTCTTTTGTATGAAGATCCAGGTATGTCAAGAGTGTATAAACCAAAATATAAAAAAGCGTATCGAAAAACACAGAGTACTTGAATAATGATTCTTTTCAATCCCCAGTGTTATAGATACAAGACATACATCAACTCTAATCAGTGAAGAAGATGAACAAAAGAGATGGGGATGTTAGTCGAAGTTTTTGGTTCGGAAAATGGACATGTCTATGTTTTTACGATCACTCGTTGGAATCGATAGGTTTGAGCAGGGAAGAAAATCCATGGTTACACAACGCCTTCTCCACTTCAAAACTACTCGAATTTCGATGTTGAACTCTTCAAACTAAATTGTGAAGTGATTAGAGGATATCAAGCTTGTTTAAGAATGTAATATCTATCTCTCTCGCTCTAACCTCAAACCTATTGTTTTTGTAGGATTCTGTGCACTCTCCGAGACTCTTTTGTGTGAAGATCCAGTAGGTCAAGAGTGTATAAACCAAAATATAAAAGAGCGTATCGAAAAACACGGAGTACTTGAATAATGATTCTTTTTCGATCCTAGTGTTTGAGATACAAGACGCATACATCAACTCTAATCCCATGAAGAAGACGAACAAAAGAGATGGGGATGTTAGTCGAAGTTTTTGGTTCGAAAATTGGACATGTCTATATAGAGTCATAGTATTTGGAATCGATAGGTTTGAGCAATCATGAAAATCCATGGTTACACAACGCCTTCTCCACTTCAAAACTACTCGAATTTCGATGTTGAACTCTTCAAACTAAATTGTGAAGTGATTAGAGGATATCAAGCTTGTTTAAGAATGTAATATCTATCTCTCTCGCTCTAACCTCAAACCTATTGTTTTTGTAGGATTCTGTGCACTCTCCGAGACTCTTTTGTGTGAAGATCCAGCTTGGTCAAGAGTGTATAAACTAAAATATAAAAGAGCGTATCGAAAAACACGGAGTACTTGAATAATGATTCTTTTTCGATCCTAGTGTTTGAGATACAAGACGCATACATCAACTCTAATCCCATGAAGAAGACGAACAAAAGAGATGGGGATGTTAGTCGAAGTTTTTGGTTCGAAAAATTGGACATGTCTATATGGAGACATAGTATTTGGAATCGATAGGTTTGAGCAATCATGAAAATCCATGGTTACACAACGCCTTCTCCACTTCAAAACTACTCGAATTTCGATGTTGAACTCTTCAAACTAAATTGTGAAGTGATTAGAGGATATCAAGCTTGTTTAAGAATGTAATATCTATCTCTCTCGCTCTAACCTCAAACCTATTGTTTTTGTAGGATTCTGTGCACTCTCCGAGACTCTTTTGTGTGAAGATCCAGCTAGGTCAAGAGTGTATAAACCAAAATATAAAAGAGCGTATCGAAAAACACGGAGTACTTGAATAATGATTCTTTTTCGATCCTAGTGTTTAGATACAAGACGCATACATCAACTCTAATCCCATGAAGAAGACGAACAAAAGAGATGGGGATGTTAGTCGAAGTTTTTGGTTCGAAAAATTGGACATGTCTATATGAGACATAGTATTTGGAATCGATAGGTTTGAGCAATCATGAAAATCCATGGTTACACAACGCCTTCTCCACCTCAAAACTACTCAAAATTTCGATGTTGAACTCTTCAAACTAAATTGTGAAGTGATTAGAGGATATCAAGCTTGTTTAAGAATGTAATATCTATCTCTCTCGCTCTAACCTCAAACCTATTGTTTTTGTAGGATTCGTGCACTCTCCGAGACTCTTTTGTGTGAAGATCCAGGTAGGTCAAGAGTGTATAAACCAAAATATAAAAGAGCGTATCGAAAAACACGGAGTACTTGAATAATGATTCTTTTTCGATCCTAGTGTTTGAGATACAAGACGCATACATCAACTCTAATCCCATGAAGAAGACGAACAAAAGAGATGGGGATGTTAGTCGAAGTTTTTGGTTCGAAAAATTGGACATGTCTATATGAGACATAGTATTTGGAATCGATAGGTTTGAGCAATCATGAAAATCCATGGTTACACAACGCCTTCTCCACTTCAAAACTACTCGAATTTCGATGTTGAACTCTTCAAACTAAATTGTGAAGTGATTAGAGGATATCAAGCTTGTTTAAGAATGTAATATCTATCTCTCTCGCTCTAACCTCAAACCTATTGTTTTTGTAGGATTCTGTGCACTCTCCGAGACTCTTTTGTGTGAAGATCCAGCTTGGTCAAGAGTGTATAAACCAAAATATAAAAGAGCGTATCGAAAAACACGGAGTACTTGAATAATGATTCTTTTTCGATCCTAGTGTTTGAGATACAAGACGCATACATCAACTCTAATCCCATGAAGAAGACGAACAAAAGAGATGGGGATGTTAGTCGAAGTTTTTGGTTCGAAAAATTGGACATGTCTATATGGAGACATAGTATTTGGAATCGATAGGTTTGAGCAATCATGAAAATCCATGGTTACACAACGCCTTCTCCACCTCAAAACTACTCGAATTTCGATGTTGAACTCTTCAAACTAAATTGTGAAGTGATTAGAGGATATCAAGCTTGTTTAAGAATGTAATATCTATCTCTCTCGCTCTAACCTCAAACCTATTGTTTTTGTAGGATTCGTGCACTCTCCGAGACTTTTGTGTGAAGATCCAGCTAGGTCAAGAGTGTATAAACCAAAATATAAAAGAGCGTATCGAAAAACACGGAGTACTTGAATAATGATTCTTTTTCGATCCTAGTGTTTAGATACAAGACGCATACATCAACTCTAATCCCATGAAGAAGACGAACAAAAGAGATGGGGATGTTAGTCGAAGTTTTTGGTTCGAAAAATTGGACATGTCTATATGGAGACATAGTATTTGGAATCGATAGGTTTGAGCAATCATGAAAATCCATGGTTACACAACGCCTTCTCCACCTCAAAACTACTCGAATTTCGATGTTGAACTCTTCAAACTAAATTGTGAAGTGATTAGAGGATATCAAGCTTGTTTAAGAATGTAATATCTATCTCTCTCGCTCTAACCTCAAACCTATTGTTTTTGTAGGATTCTGTGCACTCTCCGAGACTCTTTTGTGTGAAGATCCGTAGGTCAAGAGTGTATAAACCAAAATATAAAAGAGCGTATCGAAAAACACGGAGTACTTGAATAATGATTCTTTTTCGATCCTAGTGTTTGAGATACAAGACGCATACATCAACTCTAATCCCATGAAGAAGACGAACAAAAGAGATGGGGATGTTAGTCGAAGTTTTTGGTTCGAAAAATTGGACATGTCTATATGGAGACATAGTATTTGGAATCGATAGGTTTGAGCAATCATGAAAATCCATGGTTACACAACGCCTTCTCCACCTCAAAACTACTCGAATTTCGATGTTGAACTCTTCAAACTAAATTGTGAAGTGATTAGAGGATATCAAGCTTGTTTAAGAATGTAATATCTATCTCTCTCGCTCTAACCTCAAACCTATTGTTTTTGTAGGATTCGTGCACTCTCCGAGACTCTTTTGTGTGAAGATCCAGCTAGGTCAAGAGTGTATAAACCAAAATATAAAAGAGCGTATCGAAAAACACGGAGTACTTGAATAATGATTCTTTTTCGATCCTAGTGTTTGAGATACAAGACGCATACATCAACTCTAATCCCATGAAGAAGACGAACAAAAGAGATGGGGATGTTAGTCGAAGTTTTTGGTTCGAAAAATTGGACATGTCTATATGGAGACATAGTATTTGGAATCGATAGGTTTGAGCAATCATGAAAATCCATGGTTACACAACGCCTTCTCCACTTCAAAACTACTCGAATTTCGATGTTGAACTCTTCAAACTAAATTGTGAAGTGATTAGAGGATATCAAGCTTGTTTAAGAATGTAATATCTATCTCTCTCGCTCTAACCTCAAACCTATTGTTTTTGTAGGATTCGTGCACTCTCCGAGACTCTTTTGTATGAAGATCCAGGTAGGTCAAGAGTGTATAAACCAAAATATAAAAGAGCGTATCGAAAAACACGGAGTACTTGAATAATGATTCTTTTTCGATCCTAGTGTTTAGATACAAGACGCATACATCAACTCTAATCCCATGAAGAAGACGAACAAAAGAGATGGGGATGTTAGTCGAAGTTTTTGGTTCGAAAAATTGGACATGTCTATATGAGTCATAGTATTTGGAATCGATAGGTTTGAGCAATCATGAAAATCCATGGTTACACAACGCCTTCTCCACCTCAAAACTACTCAAAATTTCGATGTTGAACTCTTCAAACTAAATTGTGAAGTGATTAGAGGATATCAAGCTTGTTTAAGAATGTAATATCTATCTCTCTCGCTCTAACCTCAAACCTATTGTTTTTGTAGGATTCTGTGCACTCTCCGAGACTATTTTGTGTGAAGATCCAGCTAGGTCAAGAGTGTATAAACCAAAATATAAAAGAGCGTATCGAAAAACACGGAGTACTTGAATAATGATTCTTTTTCGATCCTAGTGTTTGAGATACAAGACGCATACATCAACTCTAATCCCATGAAGAAGACGAACAAAAGAGATGGGGATGTTAGTCGAAGTTTTTGGTTCGAAAAATTGGACATGTCTATATGGAGTCATAGTATTTGGAATCGATAGGTTTGAGCAATCATGAAAATCCATGGTTACACAACGCCTTCTCCACTTCAAAACTACTCGAATTTCGATGTTGAACTCTTCAAACTAAATTGTGAAGTGATTAGAGGATATCAAGCTTGTTTAAGAATGTAATATCTATCTCTCTCGCTCTAACCTCAAACCTATTGTTTTTGTAGGATTCTGTGCACTCTCCGAGACTCTTTTGTGTGAAGATCCAGCTAGGTCAAGAGTGTATAAACCAAAATATAAAAGAGCGTATCGAAAAACACGGAGTACTTGAATAATGATTCTTTTTCGATCCTAGTGTTTGAGATACAAGACGCATACATCAACTCTAATCCCATGAAGAAGACGAACAAAAGAGATGGGGATGTTAGTCGAAGTTTTTGGTTCGAAAAATTGGACATGTCTATATGGAGACATAGTATTTGGAATCGATAGGTTTGAGCAATCATGAAAATCCATGGTTACACAACGCCTTCTCCACTTCAAAACTACTCGAATTTCGATGTTGAACTCTTCAAACTAAATTGTGAAGTGATTAGAGGATATCAAGCTTGTTTAAGAATGTAATATCTATCTCTCTCGCTCTAACCTCAAACCTATTGTTTTTGTAGGATTCGTGCACTCTCCGAGACTCTTTGTGTGAAGATCCAGTAGGTCAAGAGTGTATAAACCAAAATATAAAAGAGCGTATCGAAAAACACGGAGTACTTGAATAATGATTCTTTTTCGATCCTAGTGTTTGAGATACAAGACGCATACATCAACTCTAATCCCATGAAGAAGACGAACAAAAGAGATGGGGATGTTAGTCGAAGTTTTTGGTTCGAAAAATTGGACATGTCTATATAGAGTCATAGTATTTGGAATCGATAGGTTTGAGCAATCATGAAAATCCATGGTTACACAACGCCTTCTCCACCTCAAAACTACTCGAATTTCGATGTTGAACTCTTCAAACTAAATTGTGAAGTGATTAGAGGATATCAAGCTTGTTTAAGAATGTAATATCTATCTCTCTCGCTCTAACCTCAAACCTATTGTTTTTGTAGGATTCGTGCACTCTCCGAGACTATTTTGTGTGAAGATCCAGCTAGGTCAAGAGTGTATAAACCAAAATATAAAAGAGCGTATCGAAAAACACGTAGTACTTGAATAATGATTCTTTTTCGATCCTAGTGTTTGAGATACAAGACGCATACATCAACTCTAATCCCATGAAGAAGACGAACAAAAGAGATGGGGATGTTAGTCGAAGTTTTTGGTTCGAAAAATTGGACATGTCTATATGGAGTCATAGTATTTGGAATCGATAGGTTTGAGCAATCATGAAAATCCATGGTTACACAACGCCTTCTCCACTTCAAAACTACTCGAATTTCGATGTTGAACTCTTCAAACTAAATTGTGAAGTGATTAGAGGATATCAAGCTTGTTTAAGAATGTAATATCTATCTCTCTCGCTCTAACCTCAAACCTATTGTTTTTGTAGGATTCGTGCACTCTCCGAGACTCTTTTGTGTGAAGATCCAGCTAGGTCAAGAGTGTATAAACCAAAATATAAAAGAGCGTATCGAAAAACACGGAGTACTTGAATAATGATTCTTTTTCGATCCTAGTGTTTGAGATACAAGACGCATACATCAACTCTAATCCCATGAAGAAGACGAACAAAAGAGATGGGGATGTTAGTCGAAGTTTTTGGTTCGAAAAATTGGACATGTCTATATGAGTCATAGTATTTGGAATCGATAGGTTTGAGCAATCATGAAAATCCATGGTTACACAACGCCTTCTCCACCTCAAAACTACTCGAATTTCGATGTTGAACTCTTCAAACTAAATTGTGAAGTGATTAGAGGATATCAAGCTTGTTTAAGAATGTAATATCTATCTCTCTCGCTCTAACCTCAAACCTATTGTTTTTGTAGGATTCGTGCACTCTCCGAGACTCTTTTGTGTGAAGATCCGGTAGGTCAAGAGTGTATAAACCAAAATATAAAAGAGCGTATCGAAAAACACGGAGTACTTGAATAATGATTCTTTTTCGATCCTAGTGTTTGAGATACAAGACGCATACATCAACTCTAATCCCATGAAGAAGACGAACAAAAGAGATGGGGATGTTAGTCGAAGTTTTTGGTTCGAAAAATTGGACATGTCTATATGGAGTCATAGTATTTGGAATCGATAGGTTTGAGCAATCATGAAAATCCATGGTTACACAACGCCTTCTCCACCTCAAAACTACTCGAATTTCGATGTTGAACTCTTCAAACTAAATTGTGAAGTGATTAGAGGATATCAAGCTTGTTTAAGAATGTAATATCTATCTCTCTCGCTCTAACCTCAAACCTATTGTTTTTGTAGGATTCGTGCACTCTCCGAGACTCTTTTGTGTGAAGATCCAGCTAGGTCAAGAGTGTATAAACCAAAATATAAAAGAGCGTATCGAAAAACACGGAGTACTTGAATAATGATTCTTTTTCGATCCTAGTGTTTGAGATACAAGACGCATACATCAACTCTAATCCCATGAAGAAGACGAACAAAAGAGATGGGGATGTTAGTCGAAGTTTTTGGTTCGAAAAATTGGACATGTCTATATGGAGACATAGTATTTGGAATCGATAGGTTTGAGCAATCATGAAAATCCATGGTTACACAACGCCTTCTCCACCTCAAAACTACTCGAATTTCGATGTTGAACTCTTCAAACTAAATTGTGAAGTGATTAGAGGATATCAAGCTTGTTTAAGAATGTAATATCTATCTCTCTCGCTCTAACCTCAAACCTATTGTTTTTGTAGGATTCGTGCACTCTCCGAGACTCTTTTGTGTGAAGATCCAGCTAGGTCAAGAGTGTATAAACCAAAATATAAAAGAGCGTATCGAAAAACACGGAGTACTTGAATAATGATTCTTTTTCGATCCTAGTGTTTGAGATACAAGACGCATACATCAACTCTAATCCCATGAAGAAGACGAACAAAAGAGATGGGGATGTTAGTCGAAGTTTTTGGTTCGAAAAATTGGACATGTCTATATGGAGTCATAGTATTTGGAATCGATAGGTTTGAGCAATCATGAAAATCCATGGTTACACAACGCCTTCTCCACCTCAAAACTACTCGAATTTCGATGTTGAACTCTTCAAACTAAATTGTGAAGTGATTAGAGGATATCAAGCTTGTTTAAGAATGTAATATCTATCTCTCGCTCTAACCTCAAACCTATTGTTTTTGTAGGATTCGTGCACTCTCCGAGACTCTTTTGTGTGAAGATCCAGCTAGGTCAAGAGTGTATAAACCAAAATATAAAAGAGCGTATCGAAAAACACGGAGTACTTGAATAATGATTCTTTTTCGATCCTAGTGTTTGAGATACAAGACGCATACATCAACTCTAATCCCATGAAGAAGACGAACAAAAGAGATGGGGATGTTAGTCGAAGTTTTTGGTTCGAAAAATTGGACATGTCTATATGGAGTCATAGTATTTGGAATCGATAGGTTTGAGCAATCATGAAAATCCATGGTTACACAACGCCTTCTCCACCTCAAAACTACTCGAATTTCGATGTTGAACTCTTCAAACTAAATTGTGAAGTGATTAGAGGATATCAAGCTTGTTTAAGAATGTAATATCTATCTCTCTCGCTCTAACCTCAAACCTATTGTTTTTGTAGGATTCGTGCACTCTCCGAGACTCTTTTGTGTGAAGATCCAGCTAGGTCAAGAGTGTATAAACCAAAATATAAAAGAGCGTATCGAAAAACACGAAGTACTTGAATAATGATTCTTTTTCGATCCTAGTGTTTGAGATACAAGACGCATACATCAACTCTAATCCCATGAAGAAGACGAACAAAAGAGATGGGGATGTTAGTCGAAGTTTTTGGTTCGGAAAATTGGACATGTCTATATGGAGTCATAGTATTTGGAATCGATAGGTTTGAGCAATCATGAAAATCCATGGTTACACAACGCCTTCTCCACCTCAAAACTACTCGAATTTCGATGTTGAACTCTTCAAACTAAATTGTGAAGTGATTAGAGGATATCAAGCTTGTTTAAGAATGTAATATCTATCTCTCTCGCTCTAACCTCAAACCTATTGTTTTTGTAGGATTCGTGCACTCTCCGAGACTCTTTTGTGTGAAGATCCAGGTAGGTCAAGAGTGTATAAACCAAAATATAAAAGAGCGTATCGAAAAACACGGAGTACTTGAATAATGATTCTTTTTCGATCCTAGTGTTTGAGATACAAGACGCATACATCAACTCTAATCCCATGAAGAAGACGAACAAAAGAGATGGGGATGTTAGTCGAAGTTTTTGGTTCGAAAAATTGGACATGTCTATATGAGTCATAGTATTTGGAATCGATAGGTTTGAGCAATCATGAAAATCCATGGTTACACAACGCCTTCTCCACCTCAAAACTACTCGAATTTCGATGTTGAACTCTTCAAACTAAATTGTGAAGTGATTAGAGGATATCAAGCTTGTTTAAGAATGTAATATCTATCTCTCTCGCTCTAACCTCAAACCTATTGTTTTTGTAGGATTCGTGCACTCTCCGAGACTCTTTTGTGTGAAGATCCAGCTAGGTCAAGAGTGTATAAACCAAAATATAAAAGAGCGTATCGAAAAACACGGAGTACTTGAATAATGATTCTTTTTCGATCCTAGTGTTTGAGATACAAGACGCATACATCAACTCTAATCCCATGAAGAAGACGAACAAAAGAGATGGGGATGTTAGTCGAAGTTTTTGGTTCGAAAATTGGACATGTCTATATAGAGTCATAGTATTTGGAATCGATAGGTTTGAGCAATCATGAAAATCCATGGTTACACAACGCCTTCTCCACCTCAAAACTACTCGAATTTCGATGTTGAACTCTTCAAACTAAATTGTGAAGTGATTAGAGGATATCAAGCTTGTTTAAGAATGTAATATCTATCTCTCTCGCTCTAACCTCAAACCTATTGTTTTTGTAGGATTCGTGCACTCTCCGAGACTCTTTTGTGTGAAGATCCAGCTAGGTCAAGAGTGTATAAACCAAAATATAAAAGAGCGTATCGAAAAACACAAGTACTTGAATAATGATTCTTTTTCGATCCTAGTGTTTGAGATACAAGACGCATACATCAACTCTAATACCATGAAGAAGACGAACAAAAGAGATGGGGATGTTAGTCGAAGTTTTTGGTTCGGAAAATTGGACATGTCTATATAGAGTCATAGTATTTGGAATCGATAGGTTTGAGCAATCATGAAAATCCATGGTTACACAACGCCTTCTCCACCTCAAAACTACTCGAATTTCGATGTTGAACTCTTCAAACTAAATTGTGAAGTGATTAGAGGATATCAAGCTTGTTTAAGAATGTAATATCTATCTCTCTCGCTCTAACCTCAAACCTATTGTTTTTGTAGGATTCTGTGCACTCTCCGAGACTCTTTTGTGTGAAGATCCAGTAGGTCAAGAGTGTATAAACCAAAATATAAAAGAGCGTATCGAAAAACACGGAGTACTTGAATAATGATTCTTTTTCGATCCTAGTGTTTGAGATACAAGACGCATACATCAACTCTAATCCCATGAAGAAGACGAACAAAAGAGATGGGGATGTTAGTCGAAGTTTTTGGTTCGAAAAATTGGACATGTCTATATGGAGTCATAGTATTTGGAATCGATAGGTTTGAGCAATCATGAAAATCCATGGTTACACAACGCCTTCTCCACCTCAAAACTACTCGAATTTCGATGTTGAACTCTTCAAACTAAATTGTGAAGTGATTAGAGGATATCAAGCTTGTTTAAGAATGTAATATCTATCTCTCTCGCTCTAACCTCAAACCTATTGTTTTTGTAGGATTCGTGCACTCTCCGAGACTCTTTTGTGTGAAGATCCAGTAGGTCAAGAGTGTATAAACCAAAATATAAAAGAGCGTATCGAAAAACACGGAGTACTTGAATAATGATTCTTTTTCGATCCTAGTGTTTGAGATACAAGACGCATACATCAACTCTAATCCCATGAAGAAGACGAACAAAAGAGATGGGGATGTTAGTCGAAGTTTTTGGTTCGAAAATTGGACATGTCTATATAGAGTCATAGTATTTGGAATCGATAGGTTTGAGCAATCATGAAAATCCATGGTTACACAACGCCTTCTCCACCTCAAAACTACTCGAATTTCGATGTTGAACTCTTCAAACTAAATTGTGAAGTGATTAGAGGATATCAAGCTTGTTTAAGAATGTAATATCTATCTCTCTCGCTCTAACCTCAAACCTATTGTTTTTGTAGGATTCGTGCACTCTCCGAGACTATTTTGTGTGAAGATCCAGCTAGGTCAAGAGTGTATAAACCAAAATATAAAAGAGCGTATCGAAAAACACGAAGTACTTGAATAATGATTCTTTTTCGATCCTAGTGTTTGAGATACAAGACGCATACATCAACTCTAATACCATGAAGAAGACGAACAAAAGAGATGGGGATGTTAGTCGAAGTTTTTGGTTCGAAAATTGGACATGTCTATATGGAGTCATAGTATTTGGAATCGATAGGTTTGAGCAATCATGAAAATCCATGGTTACACAACGCCTTCTCCACCTCAAAACTACTCGAATTTCGATGTTGAACTCTTCAAACTAAATTGTGAAGTGATTAGAGGATATCAAGCTTGTTTAAGAATGTAATATCTATCTCTCGCTCTAACCTCAAACCTAGTGTTTAGATACAAGACGTATAAACCAAAATATAGCGTATCGAAAAACACTACTAATATCCATGGAGAAGACGAACAAAAGAGATGGGGATGTTAGTCGAAGTTTTTGGTTCGAAAAATTGGACATGTCTATATGGAGTCATAGTATTTGGAATCGATAGGTTTGAGCAATCATGAAAATCCATGGTTACACAACGCCTTCTCCACCTCAAAACTACTCGAATTTCGATGTTGAACTCTTCAAACTAAATTGTGAAGTGATTAGAGGATATCAAGCTTGTTTAAGAATGTAATATCTATCTCTCTCGCTCTAACCTCAAACCTATTGTTTTTGTAGGATTCGTGCACTCTCCGAGACTCTTTTGTGTGAAGATCCAGCTAGGTCAAGAGTGTATAAACCAAAATATAAAAGAGCGTATCGAAAAACACGAAGTACTTGAATAATGATTCTTTTTCGATCCTAGTGTTTGAGATACAAGACGCATACATCAACTCTAATACCATGAAGAAGACGAACAAAAGAGATGGGGATGTTAGTCGAAGTTTTTGGTTCGAAAATTGGACATGTCTATATAGAGTCATAGTATTTGGAATCGATAGGTTTGAGCAATCATGAAAATCCATGGTTACACAACGCCTTTCCACTAAGAATTTCGATGTTGAACTCTTCAAACTAAATTGTGAAGTGATTAGAGGATATCAAGCTTGTTTAAGAATGTAATATCTATCTCTCTCGCTCTAACCTTAAACCTATTGTTTTTGTAGGATTCTGTGCACTCTCCGAGACTCTTTTGTGTGAAGATCCAGCTAGGTCAAGAGTGTATAAACCAAAATATAAAAGGGCGTATCGAAAAACACGAAGTACTTGAATAATGATTCTTTTTCGATCCTAGTGTTTGAGATACAAGACGCATACATCAACTCTAATCCCATGAAGAAGACGAACAAAAGAGATGGGGATGTTAGTCGAAGTTTTTGGTTCGAAAAATTGGACATGTCTATATGAGACATAGTATTTGGAATCGATAGGTTTGAGCAATCATGAAAATCCATGGTTACACAACGCCTTCTCCACCTCAAAACTACTCGAATTTCGATGTTGAACTCTTCAAACTAAATTGTGAAGTGATTAGAGGATATCAAGCTTGTTTAAGAATGTAATATCTATCTCTCTCGCTCTAACCTCAAACCTATTGTTTTTGTAGGATTCGTGCACTCTCCGAGACTCTTTTGTGTGAAGATCCAGTAGGTCAAGAGTGTATAAACCAAAATATAAAAGAGCGTATCGAAAAACACGAAGTACTTGAATAATGATTCTTTTTCGATCCTAGTGTTTGAGATACAAGACGCATACATCAACTCTAATACCATGAAGAAGACGAACAAAAGAGATGGGGATGTTAGTCGAAGTTTTTGGTTCGAAAATTGGACATGTCTATATGGAGTCATAGTATTTGGAATCGATAGGTTTGAGCAATCATGAAAATCCATGGTTACACAACGCCTTCTCCACCTCAAAACTACTCGAATTTCGATGTTGAACTCTTCAAACTAAATTGTGAAGTGATTAGAGGATATCAAGCTTGTTTAAGAATGTAATATCTATCTCTCTCGCTCTAACCTCAAACCTAGTGTTTTTGTAGGATTCTGTGCACTCTCCGAGACTCTTTTGTGTGAAGATCCAGGTAGGTCAAGAGTGTATAAACCAAAATATAAAAGAGCGTATCGAAAAACACGAGTACTTGAATAATGATTCTTTTTCGATCCTAGTGTTTGAGATACAAGACGCATACATCAACTCTAATACCATGAAGAAGACGAACAAAAGAGATGGGGATGTTAGTCGAAGTTTTTGGTTCGAAAAATTGGACATGTCTATATAGAGTCATAGTATTTGGAATCGATAGGTTTGAGCAATCATGAAAATCCATGGTTACACAACGCCTTCTCCACCTCAAAACTACTCGAATTTCGATGTTGAACTCTTCAAACTAAATTGTGAAGTGATTAGAGGATATCAAGCTTGTTTAAGAATGTAATATCTATCTCTCTCGCTCTAACCTCAAACCTATTGTTTTTGTAGGATTCGTGCACTCTCCGAGACTCTTTTGTGTGAAGATCCTAGGTCAAGAGTGTATAAACCAAAATATAAAAGAGCGTATCGAAAAACACGAAGTACTTGAATAATGATTCTTTTTCGATCCTAGTGTTTGAGATACAAGACGCATACATCAACTCTAATACCATGAAGAAGACGAACAAAAGAGATGGGGATGTTAGTCGAAGTTTTTGGTTCGAAAAATTGGACATGTCTATATAGAGTCATAGTATTTGGAATCGATAGGTTTGAGCAATCATGAAAATCCATGGTTACACAACGCCTTCTCCACCTCAAAACTACTCGAATTTCGATGTTGAACTCTTCAAACTAAATTGTGAAGTGATTAGAGGATATCAAGCTTGTTTAAGAATGTAATATCTATCTCTCTCGCTCTAACCTCAAACCTATTGTTTTTGTAGGATTCGTGCACTCTCCGAGACTCTTTTGTGTGAAGATCCGGTAGGTCAAGAGTGTATAAACCAAAATATAAAAGAGCGTATCGAAAAACACGAAGTACTTGAATAATGATTCTTTTTCGATCCTAGTGTTTGAGATACAAGACGCATACATCAACTCTAATACCATGAAGAAGACGAACAAAAGAGATGGGGATGTTAGTCGAAGTTTTTGGTTCGAAAAATTGGACATGTCTATATAGAGTCATAGTATTTGGAATCGATAGGTTTGAGCAATCATGAAAATCCATGGTTACACAACGCCTTCTCCACCTCAAAACTACTCGAATTTCGATGTTGAACTCTTCAAACTAAATTGTGAAGTGATTAGAGGATATCAAGCTTGTTTAAGAATGTAATATCTATCTCTCTCGCTCTAACCTCAAACCTATTGTTTTTGTAGGATTCGTGCACTCTCCGAGACTCTTTTGTGTGAAGATCCGGCTAGGTCAAGAGTGTATAAACCAAAATATAAAAGAGCGTATCGAAAAACACGAAGTACTTGAATAATGATTCTTTTTCGATCCTAGTGTTTGAGATACAAGACGCATACATCAACTCTAATACCATGAAGAAGACGAACAAAAGAGATGGGGATGTTAGTCGAAGTTTTTGGTTCGAAAAATTGGACATGTCTATATGAGTCATAGTATTTGGAATCGATAGGTTTGAGCAATCATGAAAATCCATGGTTACACAACGCCTTCTCCACCTCAAAACTACTCGAATTTCGATGTTGAACTCTTCAAACTAAATTGTGAAGTGATTAGAGGATATCAAGCTTGTTTAAGAATGTAATATCTATCTCTCTCGCTCTAACCTCAAACCTATTGTTTTTGTAGGATTCGTGCACTCTCCGAGACTCTTTTGTGTGAAGATCCAGCTAGGTCAAGAGTGTATAAACCAAAATATAAAAGAGCGTATCGAAAAACACGAAGTACTTGAATAATGATTCTTTTTCGATCCTAGTGTTTGAGATACAAGACGCATACATCAACTCTAATACCATGAAGAAGACGAACAAAAGAGATGGGGATGTTAGTCGAAGTTTTTGGTTCGAAAATTGGACATGTCTATATGGAGTCATAGTATTTGGAATCGATAGGTTTGAGCAATCATGAAAATCCATGGTTACACAACGCCTTCTCCACCTCAAAACTACTCAGAATTTCGATGTTGAACTCTTCAAACTAAATTGTGAAGTGATTAGAGGATATCAAGCTTGTTTAAGAATGTAATATCTATCTCTCGCTCTAACCTCAAACCTAGTGTTTTTGTAGGATTGTGCACTCTCCGAGACTCTTTTGTGTGAAGATCCGGTAGGTCAAGAGTGTATAAACCAAAATATAAAAGAGCGTATCGAAAAACACGAAGTACTTGAATAATGATTCTTTTCGATCCTAGTGTTTGAGATACAAGACGCATACATCAACTCTAATACCATGAAGAAGACGAACAAAAGAGATGGGGATGTTAGTCGAAGTTTTTGGTTCGAAAAATTGGACATGTCTATATAGAGTCATAGTATTTGGAATCCATAGGTTTGACCAATCATGAAAATCCATGGTTACACAACGCCTTCTCCACCTCAAAACTACTCAGAATTTCGATGTTGAACTCTTCAAACTAAATTGTGAAGTGATTAGAGGATATCAAGCTTGTTTAAGAATGTAATATCTATCTCTCTCGCTCTAACCTCAAACCTAGTGTTTTTGTAGGATTGTGCACTCTCGAGACTCTTTTGTGTGAAGATCCAGCTAGGTCAAGAGTGTATAAACCAAAATATAAAAGAGCGTATCGAAAAACACAAGTACTTGAATAATGATTCTTTTTCGATCCTAGTGTTTGAGATACAAGACGCATACATCAACTCTAATACCATGAAGAAGACGAACAAAAGAGATGGGGATGTTAGTCGAAGTTTTTGGTTCGGAAAATTGGACATGTCTATATAGAGTCATAGTATTTGGAATCGATAGGTTTGAGCAATCATGAAAATCCATGGTTACACAACGCCTTCTCCACCTCAAAACTACTCGAATTTCGATGTTGAACTCTTCAAACTAAATTGTGAAGTGATTAGAGGATATCAAGCTTGTTTAAGAATGTAATATCTATCTCTCTCGCTCTAACCTCAAACCTATTGTTTTTGTAGGATTCGTGCACTCTCCGAGACTCTTTTGTGTGAAGATCCAGCTAGGTCAAGAGTGTATAAACCAAAATATAAAAGAGCGTATCGAAAAACACGAAGTACTTGAATAATGATTCTTTTTCGATCCTAGTGTTTGAGATACAAGACGCATACATCAACTCTAATACCATGAAGAAGACGAACAAAAGAGATGGGGATGTTAGTCGAAGTTTTTGGTTCGAAAATTGGACATGTCTATATAGAGTCATAGTATTTGGAATCGATAGGTTTGAGCAATCATGAAAATCCATGGTTACACAACGCCTTCTCCACCTCAAAACTACTCAGAATTTCGATGTTGAACTCTTCAAACTAAATTGTGAAGTGATTAGAGGATATCAAGCTTGTTTAAGAATGTAATATCTATCTCACTCGCTCTAACCTCAAACCTATTGTTTTTGTAGGATTCTGTGCACTCTCGAGACTCTTTTGTGTGAAGATCCGGCTAGGTCAAGAGTGTATAAACCAAAATATAAAAGAGCGTATCGAAAAACACGAAGTACTTGAATAATGATTCTTTTTCG
>JAUJYP020000978.1:0-47558 GCA_030674075.2 Linum usitatissimum | reverse complement strand
GAAGGCGTTGTGTATACATGGATTTTTATCATTTCTCAAACCTATAGATTCCAAATACTAAGACTCTATAAAGGCCAGTCCAATTGTTTGAACAAAAACCTTTCATTATCGTCCCCATCTATTTTGTTTGTCGTCTTCATGGTATTAAAGTTGATGTCCCTGTCTTGTATCTCAAACAATAGGATCAATAAATCATCATTATTCAAGTACTTCGTGGTTTTCGTTATGCTCTATCGTATTTTGGTTTCTACAGTCTTGAGCTAGCTGGATCTTCACACGAAAGAGTCTCACAGAGTGCACTGAATCCTAAAAAAAGACTGGGTTTGAGGTTAGAGCGAGAGAGATGGAGAGTACATTCTTAAACAAGCTTGCTATCATCAAATAAATTCACAATTTATTTTGAGGAGTTGAACATTGAATTTCAGAGCAGTTTTGAGGTGGAGAAAGTGTTGTGTAAACATGGATTTTTATCATTTCTCAAACCTATGGTTTCCAAATACTAAGACTCTATAAAGACGAGTCCAATTGTTTGAAAAAAAACCTTCGATCATTGTCCCCATCTATTTTTTTTGTCGTCTTCATGGAATTAAAGTTGATGTCCCCGTCTTGTATCTTAAACAATAGGATCAATAAATCATCATTATTCATGTACTTCATGTTTTTCGTTATGCTCTATCGCATTTTGATTTCTACAGTCTTGAGCTACCTGGATCTTCACACGAAAGAGTCTCACGGAGTGCACAGAATCCTACAAAAAGACTAGGTTTGAGGTTAGAGCGAGAGAGATGGAGAGTACATTCTTAAACAAGCTTGCTATCATCAAATCAATTCACAATTTATTTGGAGGAGTGGAAAATTGAATTTCTGAGCAGTTTTGAGGTGGAGAAGGCATTGTGTAAACATGGATTTTTATCATTTCTCAAAGCTATGGATTGAAAACACTAAGACTCTATAAAGGCCAGTCCAATTGTTTGAACAACAATCGTCGATAATCGTCCCCATCTATTTTGTTTGTCGTCTACATGGTATTAAAGTTGATTTCCCCAGTCTTGTATCTCAAACAATTGGATCAATAAATCATCATTATTCAAGTAGTTCGTGGTTTTCGTTATGCTCTATCGTATTTTGGTTTCTACAGTCTGGATCTAGATGGATCTTCACACGAAAGAGTCTGACGGAGTGCACAGAATCCTACAAACAAACTAGGTTTGAGGTTATAGCGAGAGATGGAGAGTACATTCTTAAACAAGCTTTCTATCATCAAATCAATTCACAATTTATTTTGAGGAGTTGAACATTGAATTTCGAGCGCTTTTGAGGTGGAGAAGATGTTGTGTAAACATGGATTATTATCATTTCTCAAAGCTATGGATTCCAATTACTAAGATTCTATAAAGGCCGATCCAATTGTTTGAACAAAAACCTTCGATTATCGTCCCCATCTATTTTGTTTGTCGTCTTCATGGTATTAAAGTTGATGTCCCTTTGTCTTGTATCTCAAACAATAGGATCGATAAATCATCATTATTCAAGTACTTCGTGGTTTTCGTCATGCTCTATCGTATTTTGGTTTCTACGGTCTTGAGCTAGTTGGATCTTCACACGAAAGAGTCTCACGGAGTGAACGGAATCCTAAAAAAAGACTAGGTTTGAGGTTAGAGCGAGAGAGATGGAGAGTACATTTTTAAACAAGCTTGCTATCATCAAATAAATTCATAATTTATTTTGAGGAGTGGAAAATTGAATTTCTGAGAAGTTTTGAGGTGGAGAAGGCGTTGTGTAAATATGGATTTTTATCATTTCTCAAAGCTATGGATTCCAATCACTAAGATTCTATAAAGGCCAATCCAATTGTTTGAACAAAAACCTTCGATTATCGTCCCCATCTATTTTGTTTGTCGTCTTCATGGTATTAAAGTTGATGTCCCCTGTCTTGTATCTCAAACAATAGGATCAATAAATCATCATTATTCAAGTACTTCGTGGTTTTCGTCATGCTCTATCGTATTTTGGTTTCTACAGTCTTGAGCTAGCTGGATCTTCACACGAAAGAGTCTCACTGAGTGAACAGAATCCTAAAAAAAGACTAGGTTTGAGGTTAGAGCGAGAGAGATGGAGAGTACATTCTTAAACAAGCTTGCTATCATCAAATCAATTCATAATTTATTTTGAGGAGTGGAAAATTGAATTTCGAGCGCTTTTGAGGTGGAGAAGGCGTTGTGTAAACATCGATTTTTATCATTTCTCAAACCTATGGTTTCCAAAAACTAAGACTCTACAAAGACTAGTCCAATTGTTTGAACAAAAACCTTCGATCATTGTCCCCATCTATTTTGTTTGTCGTCTTCATGGTATTAAAGTGGATGTCCCCTGTCTTGTATCTCAAACAAGAGGATCAATAAATCATCATTATTCGAGTACTTCGTGGTTTTCATCATGCTCTATCGTATTTTGGTTTCTACAGTCTTGAGCTAGCTGGATCTTCCTACGAAAGAGTCTCACGGAGTGCACGAGTCCTAAAAAAGACTAGGTTTGAGGTTAGAGCGAGAGAGATGGAGAGTACATTCTTAAACAAGCTTGCTATCATCAAATTAATTCACAATTTATTTTTAGGAGTGGAACATTGAATTTCTAAGCGCTTTGAGGTGGAGAAGGCGTTGTGTAAACATGGATTTTTATCATTTCTCAAACCTATGGATTCCAAATACTAAGACTCTATAAAGGGCAGTCCAATTGTTTGAACAAAAACCTTTGATTATCGTCCCCATCTATTTTGTTTGTCGTCTTCATGGTATTAAATTTGATGTCCCTGTCTTGCATCTCAAACAATAGGATCAATAAATCGTCATTATTCAAGTACTTCGTGGTTTTCCTTATGCTCTATCGTATTTTGGTTTCTATAGACTTGAGCGAGCTGGATCTTCACATGAAAGAGTTTCACGGAGTGCACAGAATCCTACAAAAAGACTAGGTTTGAGGTTAGAGCGCGAGAGATGGAGAGTACATTCTTAAACAAGCTTGCTCTCATCTAATCAATTCAAAATTTATTTTGAGGAGTTGAACATTGAATTTCTGAGAAGTTTTGAGGTGGAGAAGGCGTTGTGTAAACATGGATTTTTATCATTTCTCAAACCTATGGTTTCCAAATACTAAGACTCTATAAAGGCCAGTCCAATTGTTTGAACAAAAACCTTCGATTATCATCCCCATCTATTTTTTTTGTCGTCTTCATGGTATTAAAGTTGATGTCCCCTGTCTTGTATCTCAAACAAGAGGATCAATAAATCATCATTATTCAAGTACTTCGTGGTTTTCGTCATGCTCTATCGTATTTTGGTTTCTACGGTCTTGAGCTAGCCGGATCTTCCTACGAAAGAGTCTCACGGAGTGCACGGAATCCTAAAAAAGACTAGGTTTGAGGTTAGAGCGAGAGAGATGGAGAGTACATTCTTAAACAAGCTTGCTATCATCAAATTAATTCACAATTTATTTTTAGGAGTGGAACATTGAATTTCTAAGCAGTTTTGAGGTGGAGAAGGCGTTGTGTAAACATGGAATTTTATCATTTCTCAAACCTATGGATTCCAAATACTAAGACTCTATAAAGGGCGGTCAATTGTTTGAACAAAAACCTTTGATTATCGTCCCCATCTATTTTGTTTGTCGTCTTCATGGTATTAAATTTGATGTCCCTGTCTTGCATCTCAAACAATAGGATCAATAAATCGTCATTATTCAAGTACTTCGTGGTTTTCCTTATGCTCTATCGTATTTTGGTTTCTATAGACTTGAGCGAGCTGGATCTTCACATGAAAGAGTTTCACGGAGTGCACAGAATCCTACAAAAAGACTAGGTTTGAGGTTAGAGCGCGAGAGATGGAGAGTACATTCTTAAACAAGCTTGGTCTCATTTAATCAATTCAAAATTTATTTTGAGGAGTTGAACATTGAATTTCTGAGCAGTTTTGAGGTGGAGAAGGAGTTGTGTAAACATGGATTTTTATCATTTCTCAAAGCTATGGATTCCAAATACTAAGACTCTATAAAGGCCAGTCCAATTGTTTGAACAAAAACCTTCGATTATCATCCCCATCTATTTTTTTTGTCGTCTTCATGGTATTAAAGTTGATGTCCCCTGTCTTGTATCTCAAACAAGAGGATCAATAAATCATCATTATTCAAGTACTTCGTGGTTTTCGTCATGCTCTATCGTATTTTGGTTTCTACGGTCTTGAGCAAGCTGGATCTTCCTACGAAAGAGTCTCACGGAGTGCACAGAATCCTAAAAAAAGACTAGGTTTAAGGTTAGAGCGAGAGAGATGGAGAGTACATTCTTAAACAAGCTTGCTATCATCAAATCAATTCACAATTTATTTTGAGGAGTGGAAAATTGAATTTCTGAGCAGTTTTGAGGTGGAGAAGGCGTTGTGTAAACATCGATTTTTATCATTTCTCAAACCTATGGTTTCCAAAAACTAAGACTCTACAAAGACTAGTCCAATTGTTTGAACAAAAACCTTCGATCATTGTCCCCATCTATTTTGTTTGTCATCTTGATGGTATTAAAGTGGATGTCCCCTGTCTTGTATCTCAAACAAGAGGATCAATAAATCATCATTATTCGAGTACTTCGTGGTTTTCGTCATGCTCTATCGTATTTTGGTTTCTACAGTCTTGAGCTAGCTGGATCTTCCTACGAAAGAGTCTCACGGAGTGCACGGAATCCTAAAAAAAGACTAGGTTTGAGGTTAGAGCGAGAGAGATGGAGAGTACATTCTTAAACAAGCTTGCTATCATCAAATTAATTCACAATTTATTTTTAGGAGTGGAACATTGAATTTCTAAGCAGTTTTGAGGTGGAGAAGGCGTTGTGTAAACATGGATTTTTATCATTTCTCAAACCTATGGATTCCAAATACTAAGACTCTATAAAGGGCAGTCCAATTGTTTGAACAAAAACCTTTGATTATCGTCCCCATCTATTTTGTTTGTCGTCTTCATGGTATTAAATTTGATGTCCCTGTCTTGCATCTCAAACAATAGGATCAATAAATCGTCATTATTCAAGTACTTCGTGGTTTTCCTTATGCTCTATCGTATTTTGGTTTCTATAGACTTGAGCGAGTTTGGATCTTCACATGAAAGAGTTTCACGGAGTGCACGGAATCCTACAAAAAGACTAGGTTTGAGGTTAGAGCGCGAGAGATGGAGAGTACATTCTTAAACAAGCTTGCTCTCATCTAATCAATTCAAAATTTATTTTGAGGAGTTGAACATTGAATTTCTGAGCAGTTTTGAGGTGGAGAAGGAGTTGTGTAAACATGGATTTTTATCATTTCTCAAAGCTATGGATTCCAAATACTAAGACTCTATAAAGGCCAGTCCAATTGTTTGAACAAAAACCTTCGATTATCATCCCCATCTATTTTTTTTGTCGTCTTCATGGTATTAAAGTTGATGTCCCCTGTCTTGTATCTCAAACAAGAGGATCAATAAATCATCATTATTCAAGTACTTCGTGGTTTTCGTCATGCTCTATCGTATTTTGGTTTCTACAGTCTTGAGCAAGCTGGATCTTCCTACGAAAGAGTCTCACGGAGTGCACAGAATCCTAAAAAAAGACTAGGTTTGAGGTTAGAGCGAGCGAGATGGAGAGTACATTCTTAAACAAGCTTGCTATCATCAAATCAATTCACAATTTATTTTGAGGAGTGGAAAATTGAATTTCTGAGCAGTTTTGAGGTGGAGAAGGCGTTATGTAAATATGGATTTTTATCATTTCTCAAACCTATGGATTCCAAATACTAAGATTCTATAAAGGCCAGTCCAATTGTTTGAACAAAAACCTTTGATTATCGTCCCCATCTATTTTGTTTGTCGTCTTCATGGTATTAAAGTTGATGTCCCTGTCTTGTATCTCAAACAATAGGATCAATAAATCATCATTATTCAAGTACTTCGTGGTTTTCGTTATGCTCTATCGTATTTTGGTTTCTACAGTCTTGAGCTAGCGGGAACTTCACACGAAACAGTCTCACGGAGTGCACAGAATCCTAAAACAAGACTAGGTTTGAGGTTAGAGTGAGAGAGATGGAGAGTACATTCTTAAACAAGCTTGCTATCATCAAATCAATTCACAATTTATTTTGAGGAGTTGAACATTGAATTTCTGAGCAATTTTGAGGTGGAGAAAGCGTTGTGTAAACATCGATTTTTATCATTTCTCAAACCTATGGTTTCCAAATACTAAGACTCTATAAAGACTAGTCCAATTGTTTGAACAAAAACCTTCGATCATTGTCCCCATCTATTTTGTTTGTCGTCTTCATGGAATTAAAGTTGATGTCCCCGTCTTGTATCTTAAACAATAGGATCAATAAATCATCATTATTCATGTACTTCGTGTTTTTCGTTAAGCTCTATCGTATTTTGGATTCTACAGTCTTGAGCTAGCTGGATCTTCACACGAAAGAGTCACATGGAGTGCACAGAATCCTACAAAAAGACTAGGTTTGAGGTTAGAGCGCGAGAGATGGAGAGTACATTCTTAAACAAGCTTGCTCTCATCTAATCAATTCAAAATTTATTTTGAGGAGTTGAACATTGAATTTCGAGCGCTTTTGAGGTGGAGAAGGCGTTGTGTAAACATGGATTTTTATCATTTCTCAAAGCTATGGATTCCAAATACTAAGACTCTATAAAGGACAGTCCAATTGTTTGAACAAAAACCTTCGATTATCGTCCCCATCTATTTTTTTTGTCGTCTTCATGGTATTAAAGTTGATGTCCCCTGTCTTGTATCTCAAACAAGAGGATCAATAAATCATCATTATTCAAGTACTTCATGGTTTTCGTCATGCTCTATCGTATTTTGGTTTCTACAGTCTTGAGCAAGCTGGATCTTCCTACGAAAGAGTGTCACGGAGTGCACAGAATCCTAAAAAAAGACTAGGTTTGAGGTTAGAGCGAGAGAGATGGAGAGTACATTCTTAAACAAGCTTGCTATCATCAAATTAATTCACAATTTATTTTTAGGAGTGGAACATTGAATTTCGAGCAGTTTTGAGGTGGAGAAGGCGTTGTGTAAACATGGATTTTTATCATTTCTCAAACCTATGGATTCCAAATACTAAGACTCTATAAAGGGCAGTCCAATTGTTTGAACAAAAACCTTTGATTATCGTCCCCATCTATTTTGTTTGTCGTCTTCATGGTATTAAATTTGATGTCCCTGTCTTGGATCTTAAACAATAGGATCAATAAATCGTCATTATTCAAGTACTTCGTGGTTTTCGTTATGCTCTATCGTATTTTGGTTTCTATAGTCTTGAGCGAGCTGGATCTTCACATGAAAGAGTCTCACGGAGTGCATAGAATCCTACAAAAAGACTAGGTTTGAGGTTAGAGCGAGAGAGAAGGAGAGTACAATGTTAAACAAGCTTGTTATCATCTAATCAATTCAAAATTTATTTTGAGGAGTTGAATATTGAATTTCTGAGCAGTTTTGAGATGGAAAAGGCGTTGTGTAAACATGGATTTTTATCATTTCTCAAAGCTATGGATTCCAATTACTAAGATTCTATAAAGGCCAGTCCAATTGTTTGAACAAAAACCTTCGATTATCGTCCCCATCTATTTTGTTTGACGTCTTCATGGTATTAAAGTTGATATCCCCTGTCTTGTATCTCAAACAATAGGATCAGTATATCATCATTATTTCAAGTACTTCGTGGTTTTCGTCATGCTTTATCGTATTTTGGTTTCTACAGTTTTGAGCTAGCTGGATCTTCACACGAAAGAGTCTCACGGAGTGAACAGAATCCTAAAAAAAGACTAGGTTTGAGGTTAGAGCGAGAGAGATGGAGAGTACATTCTTAAACAAGCTTGCTATCATCAATTTAATTCACAATTTATTTTTAGGAGTGGAACATTGAATTTCTAAGCAGTTTTGAGGTGGAGAAGGCGTTGTGTAAACATGGATTTTTTTCATTTCTCAAACCTATGGATTCCAAATACTAAGACTCTATAAAGGGCAGTCCAATTTTTTGAACAAAAACCTTTGATTATCGTCCCCATCTATTTTTTTTGTCGTCTTCATGGTATTAAATTTGATGTCCCTGTCTTGCATCTCAAACAATAGGATCAATAAATCGTCATTATTCAAGTACTTCATGGTTTTCGTTATGCTCTATCGTATTTTGGTTTCTATAGTCTTGAGCGAGCTGGATCTTCACATGAAAGAGTCTCACGGAGTGCACAGAATCCTACAAAAAGACTAGGTTTGAGGTTAGAGCGAGAGAGAAGGAGAGTACAATGTTAAACAAGCTTGTTATCATCTAATCAATTCAAAATTTATTTTGAGGAGTTGAATATTAAATTTCTGAGCAGTTTTGAGATGGAAAAGGCGTTGTGTAAACATGGATTTTTATCATTTCTCAAAGCTATGGATTCCAATTACTAAGATTCTATAAAGGCCGGTCAATTGTTTGAACAAAACCCTTCGATTATCGTCCCCATCTATTTTGTTTGTCGTCTTCATGGTATTAAAGTTGATATCCCCTGTCTTGTATCTCAAACAATAGGATCAATAAATCATCATTATTCAAGTACTTCATAGTTTTCGTCATGCTCTATCGTATTTTGGTTTCTACCGTCTTGAGCTAGCTGGATCTTCACACGAAAGAGTCTCACGGAGTGAACAGAATCCTAAAAAAATACTAGGTTGGAGGTTAGAGCGAAAGAGATGGAGAGTACACTCTTAAACAAGATTGCTATCATCAAATCAATTCACAATTTATTTTGAGGAGTGGAAAATTGAATTTCGTGCGCTTTGAGGTGGGGAAGGCGTTGTGTAAATATGGATTTTTATCATTTCTCAAACCTATGGATTCAAAATACTAAGATTCTATAAAGGCCGGTCAATTGTTTGAACATAAACCTTTGATTATCGTCCCCATCTATTTTGTTTGTCGTCTTCATGGTATTAAAGTTGAAGTCCCTGTCTTGTATCTCAAACAATAGGATCAATAAATCATCATTATTCAAGTACTTCGTGGTTTTCGTTATGCTCTATCGTATTTTGGTTTCTACAGTCTTGAGCTAGCTGGATTTTCACACGAAAGAGTCTCACGGAGTGCACAGAATCCTAAAACAATACTAGGTTTGAGATTAGAGCGAGAGAGATGGAGAGTACATTCTTAAACAAGCTTGATATCATCAAATCAATTCACAATTTATTTTGAGGAGTTGAACATTGAATTTCTAAGCAGTTTTGAGGTGGAGAAGGCGTTGTGTAAATATGGATTTTTATCATTTCTCAAACCTATGGTTTCCATATACTAAGACTCTATAAAGACCAGTCCAATTGTTTGAACATAAACCTTTCATTATCGTCCCCATCTATTTTGTTTGTCGTCTTCATGGTATTAAAGTTGAAGTCCCTGTCTTGTATCTCAAACAATAGGATCAATAAATCATCATTATTCAAGTACTTCGTGGTTTTCGTTATGCTCTATCGTATTTTGGTTTCTACGAGTCTTGAGCTAGCCGGATCTTCACACGAAAGAGTCTCACGGAGTGCACAGAATCCTACAAAAAGACTAGGTTTGCGGTTAGAGCAAGAGAGATGGAGAGTACATTCTTAAACAAGCTTGCTATCATCTAATCAATTCACAATTTATTTTGAGGAGTTGAACATTGAATTTCTGAGCAGTTTTGAGGTGGAGAAGGCATTGTGTAAACATGGATTTTTATCATTTCTCAAAGCTAAGGATTCCAAATACTCAGACTCTCCAAAGGCCAATCCAATTGTTTGAACAAAAACCTTCGATTATCGTCCCCATCTATTTTGTTTGTCGTCTGCATGGTATTAAAGTTGATGTCCCCTGTCTTGTATATCAAACAATAGGATCAATAAATCATCATTATTCAAGTACTTCGTGGTTTTCGTTATGCTCTATCGTATTTTGGTTTCTACAGTCTGGATCTAGCTGGATCTTAACACGAAAGAGTCTGACGGAGTGCACAAAATCCTACAAACAGACTAGGTTTGTGGTTATAGCGAGAGAGATGGATAGTACATTCTTAAACAAGCTTGCTATCATCAAATCAATTCACAATTTATTTTGAGGAGTTGAACATTCATTTTCTGAGCAGTTTTGAGGTGAAGAAGGCGTTGTGTAAACATGGATTTTTATCATTTCTCAAACCTATGGTTTCCAAATACTAAGACTCTATAATGACCCTCAATTGTTTGAACAAAAACCTTCGATCATTGTCCCCATCTATTTTGTTTGTCGTCTTCATGGAATTAAAGTTGATGTCCCCGTCTTGTATCTTAAACAATAGGATCAATAAATCATCATTATTCATGTACTTCGCGTTTTTCGTTATGCTCTATCGTATTTTGGTTTCTACAGTCTTGAGCTAGCTGGATATTCACACGAAATAGTCTCACGGAGTGCACAGAATCCTACAAAAAGACTCGATTTGAGGTTAGAGCGAGAGAGATGGAGAGTAGATTCTTAAACAAGCTTGCTATCATCTAATCAATTCACAATTTATTTTGAGGAGTTGAACATTGAATTTCGAGCGCTTTGAGGTGGAGAAGGCATTGTGTAAACATGGATTTTTAACATTTCTCAAACCTATGGTTTCCAAATACTAAGACTCTATAAAGACCAATCCAAGTGTTTGAACAAAAACCTTCGATCATCGTCCCCATCTATTTTCTTTATCGTTTTCATGGTATTAAAGTTGATGTCCGCGGCTTGTATCTCAAACAATAGGATCAAAAAATAATCATTATTCATATACTTCGTGTTTTTCGTTATGCTCTATCGTATTTTGGCTTCTACGGTCTTGAGCTAGCTAGATATTCACACGAAAGAGTCTCACGGAGTGCACAGAATCCTAAAAAAAGACTAGGTTTGAGGTTAGAGCGAGAGAGATGGAGAGTACATTCTTAAACAAGCTTGCTATCATCAAATCAATTCACAATTTATTTTGAGGAGTGGAACATTGAATTTCTGAGCAGTTTTGAGGTGGAGAAGGCGTTGTGTAAACATGGATTTTTATCATTTCTCAAACCTATGGTTTCCAAATACTAAGACTCTATAATGACCAGTCCAATTGTTTGAACAAAAACCTTCGATCATTGTCCCCATCTTTTTTTTTTGTCGTCTTCATGGAATTAAAGTTGATGTCCCCGTCTTGTATCTTAAACAATAGGATCAATAAATCATCATTATTCATGTACTTCGCGTTTTTCGTTATGCTCTATCGTATTTTGGTTTCTACGGTCTTGAGCTAGCCGGATATTCACGCGAAATAGTCTCACGGAGTGCACGAAATCCTACAAAAAAGACTCGATTTGAGGTTAGAGCGAGAGAGATGGAGAGTACATTCTTAAACAAGCTTGCTATCATCTAATCAATTCACAATTTATTTTGAGGAGTTGAACATTGAATTTCTGAGCAGTTTTGAGGTGGAGAAGGCATTGTGTAAACATGGATTTTTAACATTTCTCAAACCTATGGTTTCCAAATACTAAGACTCTATAAAGACCAATCCAATTGTTTGAACAAAAACTTTCGATCATCGTCCCCATCTATTTTCTTTATCGTTTTCACGGTATTAAAGTTGATGTCCGCGGCTTGTATCTCAAACAATAGGATCAAAAAATAATCATTATTCATATACTTCGTGTTTTTCGTTATGCTCTATCGTATTTTGGCTTCTACGATCTTGAGCTAGCTAGATATTCACACGAAAGAGTCTCACGGAGTGCACGAATCCTAAAAAAAGACTAGGTTTGAGGTTAGAGCGAGAGAGATGGAGAGTACATTCTTAAACAAGCTTGCTATCATCAAATCAATTCACAATTTATTTTGAGGAGTGGAACATTGAATTTCGAGCGGTTTTCAGGTGGAGAAGGCGTTGTGTAAACATGGATTTTTATCATTTCTCAAACCTATGGTTTCCAAATACTGAGACTCTATAATGACCAGTCCAATTGTTTGAACAAAAACCTTCGATCATTGTCCCCATCTATTTTGTTTGTCGTCTTCATGGAATTAAAGTTGATGTCCCCGTCTTGTATCTTAAACAATAGGATCAATAAATCATCATTATTCATGTACTTCGCGTTTTTCGTTATGCTCTATCGTATTTTGGTTTCTACAGTCTTGAGCTAGCTGGATATTCACACGAAATAGTCTCACGGAGTGCACAGAATCCTACAAAAAGACTCGATTTGAGGTTAGAGCGAGAGAGATGGAGAGTACATTCTTAAACAAGCTTGCTATCATCAAATCAATTCAAAATTTATTTTGAGGAGTTGAACATTGAATTTCTGAGCAGTTTTGAGGTGGAGAAGGCGTTGTGTAAACATGGATTTTTATCATTTCTCAAAGCTATGGATTCCAAATACTAAGACTCTATAAAGGACAGTCCAATTGTTTGAACAAAAACCTTCGATTATCGTCCCCATCTATTTTTTTTGTCGTCTTCATGGTATTAAAGTTGATGTCCCCTGTCTTGTATCTCAAACAAGAGGATCAATAAATCATCATTATTCAAGTACTTTGTGGTTTTCGTCATGCTCTATCGTATTTTGGTTTCTACTGTCTTGAGCAAGCTGGATCTTCCTACGAAAGAGTCTCACGGAGTGCACAGAATCCTAAAAAAAGACTAGGTTTGAGGTTAGAGCGAGAGAGATGGAGAGTACATTCTTAAACAAGCTTGCTATCATCAAATTAATTCACAATTTACTTTTAGGAGTGGAACATTGAATTTCCGAGCGCTTTTGAGGTGGAGAAGGCGTTGTGTAAACATGGATTTTTATCATTTCTCAAACCTATGGATTCCAAATACTAAGACTCTATAAAGGGCAGTCCAATTGTTTGAACAAAAACCTTTGATTATCGTCCCCATCTATTTTGTTTGTCGTCTTCATGGTATTAAATTTGATGTCCCTGTCTTGCATCTCAAACAATAGGATCAATAAATCGTCATTATTCAAGTACTTCGTGGTTTTCGTTATGCTCTATCGTATTTTGGTTTCTATAGTCTTGAGCGAGCTGGATCGTCACATGAAAGAGTCTCACGGAGTGCAAGTAATCCTACAAAAAGACTAGGTTTGAGGTTAGAGCGAGAGAGAAGGAGAGTACAATGTTAAACAAGCTTGTTATCATCTAATCAATTCAAAATTTATTTTGAGGAGTTGAATATTGAATTTCTGAGCAGTTTTGAGATGGAAAAGGCGTTGTGTAAACATGGATTTTTATCATTTCTCAAAGCTATGGATTCCAATTACTAAGATTCTATAAAGGCCAGTCCAATTGTTTGAACAAAACCCTTCGATTATCGTCCCCATCTATTTTGTTTGTCGTCTTCATGGTATTAAAGTTGATATCCCCTGTCTTATCTCAAACAATAGGATCAATAAATCATCATTATTCAAGTACTTCATAGTTTTCGTCATGCTCTATCGTATTTTGGTTTCTACCGTCTTGAGCTAGCTGGATCTTCACACGAAAGAGTCTCACGGAGTGAACAGAATACTAAAAAAATACTAGGTTGGAGGTTAGAGCGAGAGAGATGGAGAGTACACTCTTAAACAAGCTTGCTATCATCAAATCAATTCACAATTTATTTTGAGGAGTGGAAAATTGAATTTCCGCGCTTTTTGAGGTGGGGAAGGCGTTGTGTAAATATGGATTTTTATCATTTCTCAAACCTATGGATTCCAAATACTAAGATTATATAAAGGCCGATCCAATTGTTTGAACATAAACCTTTGATTATCGTCCCCATCTATTTTGTTTGTCGTCTTCATGGTATTAAAGTTGAAGTCCCCGTCTTGTATCTCAAACAATAGGATCAATAAATCATCATTATTCAAGTACTTCGTGGTTTTCGTTATGCTCTATCGTATTTTGGTTTCTACGGTCTTGAGCTAGCTGGATCTTCACACGAAAGAGTCTCACGGAGTGCACGTAATCCTAAAACAATACTAGGTTTGAGATTAGAGCGAGAGAGATGGAGAGTACATTCTTAAACAAGCTTGCTATCATCAAATTAATTCACAATTTATTTTTAGGAGTGGAAAATTGAATTTCTGAGCAGTTTTGAGGTGGAGAAGGCGTTGTGTAAACATCGATTTTTATCATTTCTCAAACCTATGGTTTCCAAAAACTAAGACTCTACAAAGACTAGTCCAATTGTTTGAACAAAAACCTTCGATCATTGTCCCCGTCTATTTTGTTTGTCGTCGTCATGGTATTAAAGTTGATGTCCCCTGTCTTGTATCTCAAACAAGAGGATCAATAAATTATCATTATTCGAGTACTTCGTGGTTTTCGTCATGCTCTATCGTATTGTGGTTTCTACAGTCTTGAGCTAGCTGGATCTTCCTACGAAAGAGTCTCACGGAGTGCACAGAATCCTAAAAAAAGACTAGGTTTGAGGTTAGAGCGAGAGAGATGGAGAGTACATTCTTAAACAAGCTTGCTATCATCAAATTAATTCACAATTTATTTTTAGGAGTGGAACATTGAATTTCTAAGCAGCTTTTGAGGTGGAGAAGGCGTTGTGCAAACATGGATTTTTTTCATTTCTCAAACCTATGGATTCCAAATACTAAGACTCTATAAAGGGCAGTCCAATTGTTTGAACAAAAACCTTTGATTATCGTCCCCATCTATTTTTTTTGTCGTCTTCATGGTATTAAATTTGATGTCCCTGTCTTGCATCTCAAACAATAGGATCAATAAATCGCCATTATTCAAGTACTTCATGGTTTTCGTTATGCTCTATCGTATTTTGGTTTCTATAGTCTTGAGCGAGCTGGATCTTCACATGAAAGAGTCTCACGGAGTGCACAGAATCCTACAAAAAGACTAGGTTTGAGGTTAGAGCGAGAGAGAAGGAGAGTACAATGTTAAACAAGCTTGCTATCATCTAATCAATTCAAAATTTATTTTGAGGAGTTGAATATTGAATTTCTGAGCACTTTTGAGGTGGAAAAGGCGTTGTGTAAACATGGATTTTTATCATTTCTCAAAGCTATGGATTCCAATTACTAAGATTCTATAAAGGCCAGTCCAATTGTTTGAACAAAACCCTTCGATTATCGTCCCCATCTATTTTGTTTGTCGTCTTCATGGTATTAAAGTTGATATCCCCTGTCTTGTATCTCAAACAATAGGATCAATAAATCATCATTATTCAAGTACTTCATAGTTTTCGTCATGCTCTATCGTATTTTGGTTTCTACCGTCTTGAGCTAGCTGGATCTTCACACGAAAGAGTCTCACGGAGTGAACGTAATCCTAAAAAAATACTAGGTTGGAGGTTAGAGCGAGAGAGATGGAGAGTACACTCTTAAACAAGCTTGCTATCATCAAACCAATTCACAATTTATTTTGAGGAGTGGAAAATTGAATTTCTGAGCAGTTTTGAGGTGGGGAAGGCGTTGTGTAAATATGGATTTTTATCATTTCTCAAACCTATGGATTCCAAATACTAAGATTCTATAAAGGCCGCTCCCAATTGTTTGAACATAAACCTTTGATTATCGTCCCCATCTATTTTGTTTGTCGTCTTCATGGTATTAAAGTTGAAGTCCCCGTCTTGTATCTCAAACAATAGGATCAATAAATCATCATTATTCAAGTACTTCGTGGTTTTCGTTATGCTCTATCGTATTTTGGTTTCTACAGTCTTGAGCTAGCTGGATCTTCACACGAAAGAGTCTCACGGAGTGCACAGAATCCTAAAACAATACTAGGTTTGAGATTAGAGCGAGAGAGATGGAGAGTACATTCTTAAACAAGCTTGCTATCATCAAATTAATTCACAATTTATTTTTAGGAGTGGAAAATTGAATTTCTGAGCAGTTTTGAGGTGGAGAAGGCGTTGTGTAAACATCGATTTTTATCATTTCTCAAACCTATGGTTTCCAAAAACTAAGACTCTACAAAGACTAGTCCAATTGTTTAAACAAAAACCTTCGATCATTGTCCCCGTCTATTTTGTTTGTCGTCTTCATGGTATTAAAGTTGATGTCCCCTGTCTTGTATCTCAAACAAGAGGATCAATAAATCATCATTATTCGAGTACTTCGTGGTTTTCGTCATGCTCTATCGTATTTTGGTTTCTACAGTCTTGAGCTAGCTGGATCTTCCTACGAAAGAGTCTCACGGAGTGCACAGAATCCTAAAAAAAGACTAGGTTTGAGGTTAGAGCGAGAGAGATGGAGAGTACATTCTTAAACAAGCTTGCTATCATCAAATTAATTCACAATTTATTTTTAGGAGTGGAACATTGAATTTCTAAGCAGTTTTGAGGTGGAGAAGGCGTTGTGCAAACATGGATTTTTTTCATTTCTCAAACCTATGGATTCCAAATACTAAGACTCTATAAAGGGCAGTCCAATTGTTTGAACAAAAACCTTTGATTATCGTCCCCATCTATTTTTTTTGTCGTCTTCATGGTATTAAATTTGATGTCCCTGTCTTGCATCTCAAACAATAGGATCAATAAATCGCCATTATTCAAGTACTTCATGGTTTTCGTTATGCTCTATCGTATTTTGGTTTCTATAGTCTTGAGCGAGCTGGATCTTCACATGAAAGAGTCTCACGGAGTGCACGAATCCTACAAAAAGACTAGGTTTGAGGTTAGAGCGAGAGAGAAGGAGAGTACAATGTTAAACAAGCTTGCTATCATCTAATCAATTCAAAATTTATTTTGAGGAGTTGAATATTGAATTTCGCGAGCACTTTTGAGGTGGAAAAGGCGTTGTGTAAACATGGATTTTTATCATTTCTCAAAGCTATGGATTCCAATTACTAAGATTCTATAAAGGCCAGTCCAATTGTTTGAACAAAACCCTTCGATTATCGTCCCCATCTATTTTGTTTGTCGTCTTCATGGTATTAAAGTTGATATCCCCCTGTCTTGTATCTCAAACAATAGGATCAATAAATAATCATTATTCAAGTACTTCATAGTTTTCGTCATGCTCTATCGTATTTTGGTTTCTACCATCTTGAGCTAGCTGGATCTTCACACGAAAGAGTCTCACGGCGTGAACAGAATCCTAAAAAAATACTAGGTTGGAGGTTAGAGCGAGAGAGATGGAGAGTACACTCTTAAACAAGCTTGCTATCATCAAATCAATTCACAATTTATTTTGAGGAGTGGAAAATTGAATTTCTGAGCAGTTTTGAGGTGGGGAAGGCGTTGTGTAAATATGGATTTTTATCATTTCTCAAACCTATGGATTCCAAATACTAGGATTCTATAAAGGCCAGTCCAATTGTTTGAACATAAACCTTTGATTATCGTCCCCATCTATTTTGTTTGTCGTCTTCATGGTATTAAAGTTGAAGTCCCTGTCTTGTATCTCAAACAATAGGATCAATAAATCATCATCATTCAAGTACTTTGTGGTTTTCGTTATGCTCTATCGTATTTTGGTTTCTACAAGCCTTGAGCTAGCTGGATCTTCACACGAAAGAGTCTCACGGAGTGCACAGAATCCTAAAACAATACTAGGTTTGAGATTAGAGCGAGAGAAATGGAGAGTACATTCTTAAACAAGCTTGATATCATCAAATCAATTCACAATTTATTTTGAGGAGTTGAACATTGAATTTCTAAGCAAGCTTTTGAGGTGGAGAAGGCGTTGTGTAAATATGGATTTTTATCATTTCTCAAACCTATGGTTTCCATATACTAAGACTCTATAAAGACCAGTCCAATTGTTTGAACAAAAACCTTCGATCATTGTCCCCATCTATTTTGTTTGTCGTCTTCATGGTATTAAAGTTGAAGTCCCTGTCTTGTATCTCAAACAATAGGATCAATAAATCATCATCATTCAAGTACTTTGTGGTTTTCGTTATGCTCTATCGTATTTTGGTTTCTACAGTCTTGAGCTAGCTGGATCTTCACACGAAAGAGTCTCACGGAGTGCACAGAATCCTAAAACAATACTAGGTTTGAGATTAGAGCGAGAGAAATGGAGAGTACATTCTTAAACAAGCTTGATATCATCAAATCAATTCACAATTTATTTTGAGGAGTTGAACATTGAATTTCTAAGCAGTTTTGAGGTGGAGAAGGCGTTGTGTAAATATGGATTTTTATCATTTCTCAAACCTATGGTTTCCATATACTAAGACTCTATAAAGACCAGCTCCAATTGTTTGAACAAAAACCTTCGATCATTGTCCCCATCTATTTTGTTTGTCGTCTTCATGGAATTAAAGTTGATGTCCCCGTCTTGTATCTTAAACAATAGGATTAATAAATCATCATTATTCAAGTACTTCATAGTTTTCGTCATGCTCTATCGTATTTTGGTTTCTACCGTCTTGAGCTAGCTGGATCTTCACACGAAAGAGTCTCACGGAGTGAACAAGTAATCCTAAAAAAGACTAGGTTGGAGGTTAGAGCGAGAGAGATGGAGAGTACACTCTTAAACAAGCTTGCTATCATCAAATCAATTCACAATTTATTTTGAGGATTGGAAAATTGAATTTCTGAGCAGTTTTGAGGTGGGGAAGGCGTTATGTAAATATGGATTTTTATCATTTCTCAAACCTATGGATTCCAAATACTAAGATTCTATAAAGGCCAGTCCAATTGTTTGAACATAAACCTTTGATTATTGTCCCCATCTATTTTGTTTGTCGTCTTCATGGTATTAAAGTTGAAGTCCCTGTCTTGTATCTCAAACAATAGGATCAATAAATCATCATTATTCAAGTACTTCGTGGTTTTCGTTATGCTCTATCGTATTTTGGTTTCTACGGGTCCTTGAGCTAGCTGGATCTTCACACGAAAGAGTCTCACGCAGTGCACAGAATCCTAAAACAATACTAGGTTTGAGATTAGAGCGAGAGAGATGGAGAGTACATTCTTAAACAAGCTTGATATCATCAAATCAATTCACAATTTATTTTGAGGAGTTGAACATTGAATTTCTAAGCAGTTTTGAGGTGGAGAAGGCGTTGTGTAAATATGGATTTTTATCATTTCTCAAACCTATGGTTTCCATATACTAAGACTCTATAAAGACCAGTCCAATTGTTTGAACAAAAACCTTCGATCATTGTCCCCATCTATTTTGTTTGTCGTCTTCATGGAATTAAAGTTGATGTCCCCGTCTTGTATCTTAAACAATAGGATCAATAAATCATCATTATTCAAGTACTTCATAGTTTTCGTCATGCTCTATCGTATTTTGGTTTCTACCGTCTTGAGCTAGCTGGATCTTCACACGAAAGAGTCTCACGGAGTGAACAGAATCCTAAAAAAAGAATAGGTTGGAGGTTAGAGCGAGAGAGATGGAGAGTACACTCTTAAACAAGCTTGCTATCATCAAATCAATTCACAATTTATTTTGAGGAGTTGAACATTGAATTTCTGAGCAGTTTTTAGGTGGAGAAGGCATTGTGTAAACATGGATTTTTATCATTTCTCAAAGCTAAGGATTCCAAATACTCAGACTCTCCAAAGGCCAATCCAATTGTTTGAACAAAAACGTTCGATTATCGTCCCCATCTATTTTGTTTGTCGTCTGCATGGTATTAAAGTTGATGTCCCCTGTCTTGTATATCAAACAATAGGATCAATAAATCATCATTATTCAAGTAATTCGTGGTTTTCGTTATGCTCTATCGTATTTTGGTTTCTACAGTCTGGATCTAGCTGGATCTTCACATGAAAGAGTCTGACGGAGTGCACAGAATCCTACAAACAGACTAGGTTTGAGGTTATAGCGAGAGAGATGGAGAGTACATTCTTAAACAAGCTTGATATCATCAAATCAATTCACAATTTATTTTGAGGAGTTGAACATTGAATTTCTAAGCAGTTTTGAGGTGGAGAAGGCGTTGTGTAAATATGGATTTTTATCATTTCTCAAACCTATGGTTTCCATATACTAAGACTCTATAAAGACCGATCCAATTGTTTGAACAAAAACCTTCGATCATTGTCCCCATCTATTTTGTTTGTCGTCTTCATGGAATTAAAGTTGATGTCCCCGTCTTGTATCTTAAACAATAGGATCAATAAATCATCATTATTCAAGTACTTCATAGTTTTCGTCATGCTCTATCGTATTTTGGTTTCTACCGTCTTGAGCTAGTCGGATCTTCACACGAAAGAGTCTCACGGAGTGAACAGAATCCTAAAAAAGACTAGGTTGGAGGTTAGAGCGAGAGAGATGGAGAGTACACTCTTAAACAAGCTTGCTATCATCAAATCAATTCACAATTTATTTTGAGGAGTGGAAAATTGAATTTCCGAGCGCTTTGAGGTGGGGAAGGCGTTGTGTAAATATGGATTTTTATCATTTCTCAAACCTATGGATTCCAAATACTAAGATTCTATAAAGGCCAGTCCAATTGTTTGAACATAAACCTTTGATTATCGTCCCCATCTATTTTGTTTGTCGTCTTCATGGTATTAAAGTTGAAGTCCCCGTCTTGTATCTCAAACAATAGGATCAATAAATCATCATTATTCAAGTACTTCGTGGTTTTCGTTATGCTCTATCGTATTTTGGTTTCTACAGTCTTGAGCTAGCTGGATCTTCACACGAAAGAGTCTCACGCAGTGCACATAATCCTAAAACAATACTAGGTTTGAGATTAGAGCGAGAGAGATGGAGAGTACATTCTTAAACAAGCTTGCTATCATCTAATCAATTCACAATTTATTTTGAGGAGTTGAACATTGAATTTCTGAGCAGTTTTGAGGTGGAGAAGGCATTGTGTAAACATGGATTTTTATCATTTCTCAAACCTATGGTTTCCAAATACTAACACTCTATAAAGACCAGTCCAATTGTTTGAACAAAAACCTTCGATCATCGTCCCCATCTATTTTCTTTATCGTTTTCACGGTATTAAAGTTGATGTCCGCGGCTTGTATCTCAAACAATAGGATCAAAAAATAATCATTATTCATATACTTCGTGTTTTTCGTTATGCTCTATCGTATTTTGGCTTCTACAAATCTTGAGCTAGCTAGATATTCACACGAAAGAGTCTCACGGAGTGCACAGAATCCTAAAAAAAGACTAGGTTTGAGGTTAGAGCGAGAGAGATGGAGAGTACATTCTTAAACAAGCTTGCTATCATCAAATCAATTCACAATTTATTTTGAGGAGTTGAACATTCATTTTCTGAGCAGTTTTGAGGTGGGGAAGGCGTTGTGTAAACATGGATTTTTATCATTTCTCAAACCTATGGTTTCCAAATACTAAGACTCTATAATGACCAGTCCAATTGTTTGAACAAAACCCTTCGATCATTGTCCCCATATATTTTGTTTGTCGTCTTCATGGAATTAAAGTTGATGTCCCCGTCTTGTATCTCAAACAATAGGATCAATAAATCATCATTATTCATGTACTTCGCGTTTTTCGTTATGGTCTATCGTATTTTGGTTTCTACGATCTTTGAGCTAGTTGGATATTCACGCGAAATAGTCTCACGGAGTGCAAAGAATCCTACAAAAAGACTCGATTTGAGGTTAGAGCGAGAGAGATGGAGAGTACATTCTTAAACAAGCTTGCTATCATCTAATCAATTCACAATTTATTTTGAGGAGTTGAACATTGAATTTCGAGAAGTTTTGAGGTGGAGAAGGCATTGTGTAAACATGGATTTTTATCATTTCTCAAACCTATGGTTTCCAAATACTAAGACTCTATAATGACCAGTCCAATTATTTGAACAAAAACCTTCGATCATTGTCCCCATCTATTTTGTTTGTCGTCTTCATGGAATTAAAGTTGATGTCCCCGTCTTGTATCTTAAACAATAGGATCAATAAATCATCATTATTCATGTACTTCGCGTTTTTTGTTATGCTCTATCGTATTTTGGTTTCTACAGTCTTGAGCTAGCTGGATATTCACGCGAAATAGTCTCACGGAGTGCACAGAATCCTACAAAAAGACTCGATTTGAGGTTAGAGCGAGAGAGATGGAGAGTACATTCTTAAACAAGCTTGCTATCATCTAATCAATTCAGAATTTATTTTGAGGAGTTGAACATTGAATTTCTGAGAAGTTTTGAGGTGGAGAAGGCATTGTGTAAACATGGATTTTTATCATTTCTCAAACCTATGGTTTCCAAATACTAAGACTCTATAATGACCGATCCAATTATTTGAACAAAAACCTTCGATCATTGTCCCCATCTATTTTGTTTGTCGTCTTCATGGAATTAAAGTTGATGTCCCCGTCTTGTATCTTAAACAATAGGATCAATAAATCATCATTATTCATGTACTTCGCGTTTTTCGTTATGCTCTATCGTATTTTAGTTTCTACAGTCTTGAGCTAGCTGGATATTCACACGAAATAGTCTCACGGAGTGCACAAAATCCTACAAAAAGACTCGATTTGAGGTTAGAGCGAGAGAGATGGAGAGTACATTCTTAAACAAGCTTGCTATCATCTAATCAATTCACAATTTATTTTGAGGAGTTGAACATTGAATTTCCGAGCGCTTTTGAGGTGGAGAAGGCATTGTGTAAACATGGATTTTTAACATTTCTCAAACCTATGGTTTCCAAATACTAAGACTCTATAAAGACCAATCCAATTGTTTGAACAAAAACCTTCGATCATCGTCCCCATCTATTTTCTTTATCGTTTTCACGGTATTAAAGTTGATGTCCGCGGCTTGTATCTCAAACAATAGGATCAAAAAATAATCATTATTCATATACTTCGTGTTTTTCGTTATGCTCTATCGTATTTTGGCTTCTACGATCTTGAGCTAGCTAGATATTCACACGAAAGAGTCTCACGGAGTGCACGAGAATCCTAAAAAAGACTAGGTTTGAGGTTAGAGCGAGAGAGATGGAGAGTACATTCTTAAACAAGCTTGCTATCATCAAATCAATTCACAATTTATTTTGAGGAGTTGAACATTGAATTTCTGAGAAGTTTTGAGGTGGAGAAGGCATTGTGTAAACATGGATTTTTATCATTTCTCAAACCTATGGTTTCCAAATACTAAGACTCTATAATGACCAGTCCAATTATTTGAACAAAAACCTTCGATCATTGTCCCCATCTATTTTGTTTGTCGTCTTCATGGAATTAAAGTTGATGTCCCCGTCTTGTATCTTAAACAATAGGATCAATAAATCATCATTATTCATGTACTTCGCGTTTTTCGTTATGCTCTATCGTATTTTGGTTTCTACAAGTCTTGAGCTAGCCGGATATTCACGCGAAATAGTCTCACGGAGTGCACGGAATCCTACAAAAAGACTCGATTTGAGGTTAGAGCGAGAGAGATGGAGAGTACATTCTTAAACAAGCTTGCTATCATCTAATCAATTCACAATTTATTTTGAGGAGTTGAACATTGAATTTCGAGAAGTTTTGAGGTGGAGAAGGCATTGTGTAAACATGGATTTTTATCATTTCTCAAACCTATGGTTTCCAAATACTAAGACTCTATAATGACCAGTCCAATTATTTGAACAAAAACCTTCGATCATTGTCCCCATCTATTTTGTTTGTCGTCTTCATGGAATTAAAGTTGATGTCCCCGTCTTGTATCTTAAACAATAGGATCAATAAATCATCATTATTCATGTACTTCGCGTTTTTCGTTATGCTCTATCGTATTTTAGTTTCTACAATCTTGAGCTAGCTGGATATTCACACGAAATAGTCTCACGGAGTGCACAAAATCCTACAAAAAGACTCGATTTGAGGTTAGAGCGAGAGAGATGGAGAGTACATTCTTAAACAAGCTTGCTATCATCTAATCAATTCACAATTTATTTTGAGGAGTTGAACATTGAATTTCGAGCGCTTTTGAGGTGGAGAAGGCATTGTGTAAACATGGATTTTTAACATTTCTCAAACCTATGGTTTCCAAATACTAAGACTCTATAAAGACCAATCCAATTGTTTGAACAAAAACCTTCGATCATCGTCCCCATCTATTTTCTTTATCGTTTTCACGGTATTAAAGTTGATGTCCGCGGCTTGTATCTCAAACAATAGGATCAAAAAATAATCATTATTCATATACTTCGTGTTTTTCGTTATGCTCTATCGTATTTTGGCTTCTACGGTCTTGAGCTAGCTAGATATTCACACGAAAGAGTCTCACGGAGTGCACGAATCCTAAAAAAGACTAGGTTTGAGGTTAGAGCGAGAGAGATGGAGAGTACATTCTTAAACAAGCTTGCTATCATCAAATCAATTCACAATTTATTTTGAGGAGTGGAACATTGAATTTCCGAGCGCTTTGAGGTGGAGAAGGCGTTGTGTAAACATGGATTTTTATCATTTCTCAAACCTATGGTTTCCAAATACTAAGACTCTATAATGACCAAATTCAATTGTTTGAACAAAAACCTTTGAACATTGTCCCCATCTATTTTGTTTGTCGTCTTCATGGAATTAAAGTTGATGTCCCCGTCTTGTATCTTAAACAATAGGATCAATAAATCATCATTATTCATGTACTTCGCGTTTTTCGTTATGCTCTATCGTATTTTGGTTTCTACAGTCTTGAGCTAGCCGGATATTCACGCGAAATAGTCTCACGGAGTGTACGAAATCCTACAAAAAGACTCGATTTGAGGTTAGAGCGAGAGAGATGGAGAGTACATTCTTAAACAAGCTTGCTATCATCTAATCAATTCACAATTTATTTTGAGGAGTTGAACATTGAATTTCGAGAAGTTTTGAGGTGGAGAAGGCATTGTGTAAACATGGATTTTTATCATTTCTCAAACCTATGGTTTCCAAATACTAAGACTCTATAATGACCAGTCCAATTGTTTGAACAAAAACCTTCGATCATTGTCCCCATATATTTTGTTTGTCGTCTTCATGGAATTAAAGTTGATGTCCCCGTCTTGTATCTTAAACAATAGGATCAATAAATCATCATTATTCATGTACTTCGCGTTTTTCGTTATGCTCTATCGTATTTTGGTTTCTACGGTCTTGAGCTAGCCGGATATTCACGCGAAATAGTCTCACGGAGTGCACAAAATCCTACAAAAAGACTCGATTTGAGGTTAGAGCGAGAGAGATGGAGAGTACATTCTTAAACAAGCTTGCTATCATCTAATCAATTCACAATTTATTTTGAGGAGTTGAACATTGAATTTCTAGAGCGCTTTTGAGGTGGAGAAGGCATTGTGTAAACATGGATTTTTAACATTTCTCAAACCTATGGTTTCCAAATACTAAGACTCTATAAAGACCAGTCCAATTGTTTGAACAAAAACCTTCGATCATCGTCCCCATCTATTTTCTTTATCGTTTTCACGGTATTAAAGTTGATGTCCGCGGCTTGTATCTCAAACAATAGGATCAAAAAATAATCATTATTCATATACTTCGTGTTTTTCGTTATGCTCTATCGTATTTTGGCTTCTACGGTCTTGAGCTAGCTAGATATTCACACGAAAGAGTCTCACGGAGTGCACGAATCCTAAAAAAGACTAGGTTTGAGGTTAGAGCGAGAGAGATGGAGAGTACATTCTTAAACAAGCTTGCTATCATCAAATCAATTCACAATTTATTTTTAGGAGTGGAACATTGAATTTCGAGAAGTTTTGAGGTGGAGAAGGCGTTGTGTAAACATGGATTTTTATCATTTCTCAAACCTATGGTTTCCAAATACTAAGACTCTATAATGACCAGGTCCAATTGTTTGAACAAAAACCTTCGAACATTGTCCCCATCTATTTTGTTTGTCGTCTTCATGGAATTAAAGTTGATGTCCCCGTCTTGTATCTTAAACAATAGGATCAATAAATCATCATTATTCATGTACTTCGCGTTTTTCGTTATGCTCTATCGTATTTTGGTTTCTACAGTCTTGAGCTAGCTGGATATTCACGCGAAATAGTCTCACGGAGTGTACAGAATCCTACAAAAAGACTCGATTTGAGGTTAGAGCGAGAGAGATGGAGAGTACATTCTTAAACAAGCTTGCTATCATCTAATCAATTCACAATTTATTTTGAGGAGTTGAACATTGAATTTCGAGAAGTTTTGAGGTGGAGAAGGCATTGTGTAAACATGGATTTTTATCATTTCTCAAACCTATGGTTTCCAAATACTAAGACTCTATAATGACCAGTCCAATTGTTTGAACAAAAACCTTCGATCATTGTCCCCATATATTTTGTTTGTCGTCTTCATGGAATTAAAGTTGATGTCCCCGTCTTGTATCTTAAACAATAGGATCAATAAATCATCATTATTCATGTACTTCGCGTTTTTCGTTATGCTCTATCGTATTTTGGTTTCTACAAGTCTTGAGCTAGCTGGATATTCACGCGAAATAGTCTCACGGAGTGCACAGAATCCTACAAAAAAGACTCGATTTGAGGTTAGAGCGAGAGAGATGGAGAGTACATTCTTAAACAAGCTTGCTATCATCTAATCAATTCACAATTTATTTTGAGGAGTTGAACATTGAATTTCCGAGCGCTTTGAGGTGGAGAAGGCATTGTGTAAACATGGATTTTTAACATTTCTCAAACCTATGGTTTCCAAATACTAAGACTCTATAAAGACCAGTCCAATTGTTTGAACAAAAACCTTCGATCATCGTCCCCATCTATTTTCTTTATCGTTTTCACGGTATTAAAGTTGATGTCCGCGGCTTGTATCTCAAACAATAGGATCAAAAAATAATCATTATTCATATACTTCGTGTTTTTCGTTATGCTCTATCGTATTTTGGCTTCTACAGTCTTGAGCTAGCTAGATATTCACACGAAAGAGTCTCACGGAGTGCACAGAATCCTAAAAAAAGACTAGGTTTGAGGTTAGAGCGAGAGAGATGGAGAGTACATTCTTAAACAAGCTTGCTATCATCAAATCAATTCACAATTTATTTTGAGGAGTTGAACATTGAATTTCTGAGAAGTTTTGAGGTGGAGAAGGCATTGTGTAAACATGGATTTTTATCATTTCTCAAACCTATGGTTTCAAAATACTAAGACTCTATAATGACCAGTCCAATTATTTGAACAAAAACCTTCGATCATTGTCCCCATCTATTTTGTTTGTCGTCTTCATGGAATTAAAGTTGATGTCCCCGTCTTGTATCTTAAACAATAGGATCAATAAATCATCATTATTCATGTACTTCGCGTTTTTCGTTATGCTCTATCGTATTTTGGTTTCTACAGTCTTGAGCTAGCCGGATATTCACGCGAAATAGTCTCACGGAGTGCACGAATCCTACAAAAAGACTCGATTTGAGGTTAGAGCGAGAGAGATGGAGAGTACATTCTTAAACAAGCTTGCTATCATCTAATCAATTCACAATTTATTTTGAGGAGTTGAACATTGAATTTCCGAGAAGTTTTGAGGTGGAGAAGGCATTGTGTAAACATGGATTTTTATCATTTCTCAAACCTATGGTTTCCAAATACTAAGACTCTATAATGACCAATCCAATTATTTGAACAAAAACCTTCGATCATTGTCCCCATCTATTTTGTTTGTCGTCTTCATGGAATTAAAGTTGATGTCCCCGTCTTGTATCTTAAACAATAGGATCAATAAATCATCATTATTCATGTACTTCGCGTTTTTCGTTATGCTCTATCGTATTTTAGTTTCTACGGTCTTGAGCTAGCTGGATATTCACACGAAATAGTCTCACGGAGTGCACAAAATCCTACAAAAAGACTCGATTTGAGGTTAGAGCGAGAGAGATGGAGAGTACATTCTTAAACAAGCTTGCTATCATCTAATCAATTCACAATTTATTTTGAGGAGTTGAACATTGAATTTCTGAGCAGTTTTGAGGTGGAGAAGGCATTGTGTAAACATGGATTTTTAACATTTCTCAAACCTATGGTTTCCAAATACTAAGACTCTATAAAGACCAGTCCAATTGTTTGAACAAAAACCTTCGATCATCGTCCCCATCTATTTTCTTTATCGTTTTCACGGTATTAAAGTTGATGTCCGCGGCTTGTATCTCAAACAATAGGATCAAAAAATAATCATTATTCATATACTTCGTGTTTTTCGTTATGCTCTATCGTATTTTGGCTTCTACAGTCTTGAGCTAGCTAGATATTCACACGAAAGAGTCTCACGGAGTGCACAGAATCCTAAAAAAAGACTAGGTTTGAGGTTAGAGCGAGAGAGATGGAGAGTACATTCTTAAACAAGCTTGCTATCATCAAATCAATTCACAATTTATTTTGAGGAGTGGAACATTGAATTTCTGAGCAATTTTGAGGTGGAGAAGGCGTTGTGTAAACATGGATTTTTATCATTTCTCAAACCTATGGTTTCCAAATACTAAGACTCTATAATGACCAGTCCAATTGTTTGAACAAAAACCTTCGAACATTGTCCCCATCTATTTTGTTTGTCGTCTTCATGGAATTAAAGTTGATGTCCCCGTCTTGTATCTTAAACAATAGGATCAATAAATCATCATTATTCATGTACTTCGCGTTTTTCGTTATGCTCTATCGTATTTTGGTTTCTACGGTCTTGAGCTAGCTGGATATTCACGCGAAATAGTCTCACGGAGTGTACAGAATCCTACAAAAAGACTCGATTTGAGGTTAGAGCGAGAGAGATGGAGAGTACATTCTTAAACAAGCTTGCTATCATCTAATCAATTCACAATTTATTTTGAGGAGTTGAACATTGAATTTCTGAGAAGTTTTGAGGTGGAGAAGGCATTGTGTAAACATGGATTTTTATCATTTCTCAAACCTATGGTTTCCAAATACTAAGACTCTATAATGACCAGTCCAATTGTTTGAACAAAAACCTTCGATCATTGTCCCCATATATTTTGTTTGTCGTCTTCATGGAATTAAAGTTGATGTCCCCGTCTTGTATCTTAAACAATAGGATCAATAAATCATCATTATTCATGTACTTCGCGTTTTTCGTTATGCTCTATCGTATTTTGGTTTCTACAGTCTTGAGCTAGCTGGATATTCACGCGAAATAGTCTCACGGAGTGCACAGAATCCTACAAAAAGACTCGATTTGAGGTTAGAGCGAGAGAGATGGAGAGTACATTCTTAAACAAGCTTGCTATCATCAAATCAATTCACAATTTATTTTGAGGAGTGGAACATTGAATTTCCGAGCGCTTTGAGGTGGAGAAGGCGTTGTGTAAACATGGATTTTTATCATTTCTCAAACCTATGGTTTCCAAATACTAAGACTCTATAATGACCAGTCCAATTGTTTGAACAAAAACCTTCGAACATTGTCCCCATCTATTTTGTTTGTCGTCTTCATGGAATTAAAGTTGATGTCCCCGTCTTGTATCTTAAACAATAGGATCAATAAATCATCATTATTCATGTACTTCGCGTTTTTCGTTATGCTCTATCGTATTTTGTTTCTACAGCCTTGAACTAGCCGGATCTTCACACGAAAGAGTCTAACGGAGTGCACGTAATCCTACAAAAAGACTAGGTTTGAGGTTAGAGTGAGAGCGATGGAGAGTACATTCTTAAACAAGCTTGCGATCATCTAATCAATTCACAATTTATTTTGAGGAGTTAAACATTGAATTTCTAAGTAGTTTTGAGGAGGAGAAGGCATTGTGTAAACATGGTTTTTCATGATCTCTCAAAGGTATGGATTCCAAATACAAAGACTCTATATAGACCAATCCAATTGTTTGAACCAAAAACTTCGATTAACGTCCAAATCTATTCTCTTTATCGTCTTCATGGTATTAAAGATGATGTCTGCGGCTTGTATCTCAAACAATAGGATCAAAAAATAAACATTATTCAAGTACTTCGTGTTTTTCGTTATGCTCTATTGTATTTTGGTTTCTACAGTCTTTAACTAGCTGGATCTTCACACGAAAGAGTCTCACGGAGTGCACGAATCCTACAAAAACACTAGGTTTGAGGTTAGAGCGAGAGAGATGGAGAGTACATTCTTAAACAAGTTTGCTATCATCTAATCAATTCACAATTTATTTTGAGGAGTTGAACATTGAATTTCTGAGCAGTTTTGAGGTGGAGAAGGAGTTGTGTAAACATGGATTTTTATCACTTCTCAAACCTACGGATTCCAAATACTAAGACTCTATAAAGACCAATCCAATTGTTTGAACAAAAAACTTTGATTACGGTCCCCATCTATTTTGTTTGTCGTCTTCATGGTATTAAAGTTGATGTGTGTGTCTTGTATCTTAAACAATAGGATTAAAAAATCATCATTATTCAAGTACTTCGTGTTTTTCGTTATGGTCTATCGTATTTTGGTTTCTACGCCTTGAGCTAGCTGGATCTTCACACGAAAGAGTCTAACGGAGTGCACAGAATCTTACAAAAAGACTAGGTTTGAGGTTAGAGCGAGAGCGATGGAGAGTACATTCTTAAACAAGCTTGCTATCATTTAATCAATTCATAATTTATTTTGAGGAGTTGAACATTGAATTTCTAAGCAGTTTTGAGGTGGAGAAGGCATTGTGTAAACATGGATTTTCATGATCTCTCAAAGCTATGGATTCCAAATACAAAGACTCTATATAGACCGGTCCAATTGTTTGAATAAAAAACTTCGATTATCGTCCCAATCTATTTTCTTTATCGTCTTCGCGGTATTAAAGTTGATGTCCGCGGCTTGTATCTCAAACAATAGGATCAAAAATAATCATTATTCAAGTACTTCATGTTTTTCGTTATGCTCTATCTTATTTTTGTTTCTACAGTCTTGAGCTAGCCGGATCTTCACACGAAAGAGTCTCACGGAGTGCATGGAATCCTAGAAAAACACTAGGTTTGAGGTTAGAGCTAGAGAGATGGAGAGTACATTCTTAAATAAGCTTGCTATCACCTAATCAATTCACAATTTATTTTAAGGAGTTGAACATTGAATTTCTGAGCAGTTTTGAGGTGGAGAAGGCGTTGTATAAACATGGATTATTATCACTTCTCAAACCTATGGATTCCAAATACTAAGACTCTATAAAGACCAATCCAATTGTTTGAACAAAAAACTTCGATTACGGTCCCCATCTATTTTGTTAGTCGTCTTTATGGTATTAAAGTTGATGTGTGTGTCTTGTATCTTAAACAATAGGATCAAAAAATCATCATTATTCAAGTACTTCGTGTTTTCCGTTATGCTCTATCTTATTTTGGTTTCTACAGTCTTGAGCTAGCTAGATCTTCACACGAAAGAGTCTCACGGAGTGCATAGAATCCTACCAAAACACTAGGTTTGAGGTGAGAGCGAGAGAGATGGAGAGTACATTCTTAAACAAGCTTGTGATCATCTAATCAATTCACAATTTATTTTGAGGAGTTAAACATTGAATTTCTGAGTAGTTTTGAGGAGGAGAAGGCATTGTGTAAACATGGTTTTTCATGATCTCTCAAAGGTATGGATTCCAAATACAAAGACTCTATATAGACCAATCCAATTGTTTGAACCAAAAACTTCGATTAACGTCCAAATCTATTCTCTTTATCGTCTTCATGGTATTAAAGATGATGTCGCGGCTTCGTATCTCAAACAATAGGATCAAAAAATAAACATTATTCAAGTACTTCGTGTTTTTCGTTATGCTCTATTGTATTTTGGTTTCTACAGTCTTTAACTAGCCGGATCTTCACACGAAAGAGTCTCACGGAGTGCACGAATCCTACAAAAACACTAGGTTTGAGGTTAGAGCGAGAGAGATGGACAACATTCTTAAACAAGTTTGCTATCATCTAATCAATTCACAATTTATTTTGAGGAGTTGAACATTGAATTTCTGAGCAGTTTTGAGGTGGAGAAGGAGTTGTGTAAACATGGATTTTTATCACTTCTCAAACCTACGGATTCCAAATACTAAGACTCTATAAAGACCAATCCAATTGTTTGAACAAAAAACTTCGATTACGGTCCCCATCTATTTTGTTTGTCGTCTTCATGGTATTAAAGTTGATGTGTGTGTCTTGTATCTTAAACAATAGGATTAAAAAATCATCATTATTCAAGTACTTCGTGTTTTTCGTTATGGTCTATCGTATTTTGGTTTCTACAGTCTTGAGCTAGCTGGATCTTCACACGAAAGAGTCTAACGGAGTGCACGAGAATCCTACAAAAAGACTAGGTTTGAGGTTCGAGCGAGAGCGATGGAGAGTACATTCTTAAACAAGCTTGCTATCATTTAATCAATTCATAATTTATTTTGAGTTGTTGAACATTGAATTTCTAAGCAGTTTTGAGGTGGAGAAGGCATTGTGTAAACATGGATTTTCATGATCTCTCAAAGCTATGGATTCCAAATACAAAGACTCTATATAGACCAGTCCAATTGTTTGAATAAAAAACTTCGATTATCGTCCCAATCTATTTTCTTTATCGTCTTCGCGGTATTAAAGTTGATGTCCGCGGCTTGTATCTCAAACAATAGGATCAAAAATAATCATTATTCAAGTACTTCATGTTTTTCGTTATGCTCTATCTTATTTTTGTTTCTACAGTCTTGAGCTAGCTGGATCTTCACACGAAAGAGTCTCACGGAGTGCACAGAATCCTAGAAAAACACTAGGTTTGAGGTTAGAGCTAGAGAGATGGAGAGTACATTCATAAATAAGCTTGCTATCACCTAATCAATTCACAATTTATTTTAAGGAGTTGAACATTGAATTTCTGAGCAGTTTTGAGGTGGAGAAGGCGTTGTGTAAACATGGATTATTATCACTTCTCAAACCTATGGATTCCAAATACTAAGACTCTATAAAGACCAATCCAATTGTTTGAACAAAAAACTTCGATTACGGTCCCCATCTATTTTGTTAGTCGTCTTTATGGTATTAAAGTTGATGTGTGTGTCTTGTATCTTAAACAATAGGATCAAAAAATCATCATTATTCAAGTACTTCGTGTTTTCCGTTATGCTCTATCTTATTTTGGTTTCTACGGTCTTGAGCTAGCTAGATCTTCACACGAAAGAGTCTCACGGAGTGCATAGAATCCTACCAAAACACTAGGTTTGAGGTGAGAGCGAGAGAGATGGAGAGTACATTCTTAAACAAGCTTGTGATCATCTAATCAATTCACAATTTATTTTGAGGAGTTAAACATTGAATTTCCGAGTAGTTTTGAGGAGGAGAAGGCATTGTGTAAACATGGTTTTTCATGATCTCTCAAAGGTATGGATTCCAAATACAAAGACTCTATATAGACCAATCCAATTGTTTGAACCAAAAACTTCGATTAACGTCCAAATCTATTCTCTTTATCGTCTTCATGGTATTAAAGATGATGTACGCGGCTTGTATCTCAAACAATAGGATCAAAAAATAAACATTATTCAAGTACTTCGTGTTTTTCGTTATGCTCTATTGTATTTTGGTTTCTACAGTCTTTAACTAGCTGGATCTTCACACGAAAGAGTCTCACGGAGTGCACAGAATCCTACAAAAACACTAGGTTTGAGGTTAGAGCGAGAGAGATGGAGAGTACATTCTTAAACAAGTTTGCTATTATCTAATCAATTCACAATTTATTTTGAGGAGTTGAACATTGAATTTCTGAGCAGTTTTGAGGTGGAGAAGGCGTTGTGTAAACATGGATTTTTATCACTTCTCAAACCTACGGATTCCAAATACTAAGACTCTATAAAGACCAATCCAATTGTTTGAACAAAAAACTTCGATTACGGTCCCCATCTATTTTGTTTGTCGTCTTCATGGTATTAAAGTTGATGTGTGTGTCTTGTATCTTAAACAATAGGATTAAAAAATCATCATTATTCAAGTACTTCGTGTTTTTCGTTATGGTCTATCGTATTTTGGTTTCTACGATCTTGAGCTAGCCGGATCTTCACACGAAAGAGTCTCACGGAGTGCACGTAATCCTACAAAAACACTAGGTTTGAGGTTAGAGCGAGAGAGATGGAGAGTACATTCTTAAATAAGCTTGCTATCACCTAATCAATTCACAATTTATTTTAAGGAGTTGAACATTGAATTTCCGAGCGCTTTTGAGGTGGAGAAGGCGTTGTGTAAACATGGATTATTATCACTTCTCAAACCTATGGATTCCAAATACTAAGACTCTATAAAGACCAATCAAATTGTTTGAACAAAAAACTTCGATTACGGTCCCCATCTATTTTGTTAGTCGTCTTTATGGTATTAAAGTTGATGTGTGTGTCTTGTATCTTAAACAATAGGATCAAAAAATCATCATTATTCAAGTACTTCGTGTTTTCCGTTATGCTCTATCTTATTTTGGTTTCTACGGTCTTGAGCTAGCTAGATCTTCACACGAAAGAGTCTCACGGAGTGCATAGAATCCTACCAAAACACTAGGTTTGAGGTGAGAGCGAGAGAGATGGAGAGTACATTCTTAAACAAGCTTGCGATCATCTAATCAATTCACAATTTATTTTGAGGAGTTAAACATTGAATTTCTGAGTAGTTTTGAGGAGGAGAAGGCATTGTGTAAACATGGATTTTCATGATCTCTCAAAGCTATGGATTCCAAATACAAAGACTCTATATAGACCGGTCCAATTGTTTGAACCAAAAACATCGATTATCGTCCCAATCTATTTTCTGTATTGTCTTCATGGTATTAAAGTTGACGTCCGCGGTTGTATCTCAAACAATAGGATCAAAAAATAATCATTATTCAAGTACTTCGTGTTTTACGTTATACTCTTATCTTATTTTGGTTTCTACAGTCTTGAGCTAGCTAGATCTTCACACGAAACAGTCTCATGGAGTGCATAGAATCCTACAAAAACACTAGGTTTGAGGTGAGAGCGAGAGAGATGGAGAGTACATTCTTAAATAAGCTTGCTATCATCTAATCAATTCACAATTTATTTTGAGGAGTTAAACATTGAATTTCCGAGCGCTTTGAGGAGGAGAAGGCATTGTGTAAACATGGTTTTTCATGATCTCTCAAAGCTATGGATTCCAAATACAAAGACTCTATATAGACCAATCCAATTGTTTGAACCAAAAACATCGATTAACGTCCAAATCTATTCTCTTTATCGTCTTCATGGTATTAAAGATGATGTCTCGCGGCTTGTATCTCAAACAATAGGATCAAAAAATAAACATTATTCAAGTACTTCGTGTTTTTCGTTATGCTCTATTGTATTTTGGTTTCTACGGTCTTTAACTAGCCGGATCTTCACACGAAAGAGTCTCACGGAGTGCACGGAATCCTACAAAAACACTAGGTTTGAGGTTAGAGCGAGAGAGATGGAGAGTACATTCTTAAACAAGTTTGCTATTATCTAATCAATTCACAATTTATTTTGAGGAGTTGAACATTGAATTTCGAGCGGTTTTGAGGTGGAGAAGGCGTTGTGTAAACATGGATTTTTATCACTTCTCAAACCTACGGATTCCAAATACTAAGACTCTATAAAGACCAATCCAATTGTTTGAACAAAAAACTTCGATTACGGTCCCCATCTATTTTGTTTGTCGTCTTCATGGTATTAAAGTTGATGTGTGTGTCTTGTATCTTAAACAATAGGATTAAAAAATCATCATTATTCAAGTACTTCGTGTTTTTCGTTATGGTCTATCGTATTTTGGTTTCTACAATCTTGAGCTAGCCGGATCTTCACACGAAAGAGTCTCACTGAGTGCACGAATCCTACAAAAACACTAGGTTTGAGGTTAGAGCGAGAGAGATGGAGAGTACATTCTTAAATAAGCTTGCTATCACCTAATCAATTCACAATTTATTTTAAGGAGTTGAACATTGAATTTCTCGAGCGCTTTTGAGGTGGAGAAGGCGTTGTGTAAACATGGATTATTATCACTTCTCAAACCTATGGATTCCAAATACTAAGACTCTATAAAGACCAATCAAATTGTTTGAACAAAAAACTTCGATTACGGTCCCCATCTATTTTGTTAGTCGTCTTTATGGTATTAAAGTTGATGTGTGTGTCTTGTATCTTAAACAATAGGATCAAAAAATCATCATTATTCAAGTACTTCGTGTTTTCCGTTATGCTCTATCTTATTTTGGTTTCTACAGTCTTGAGCTAGCTAGATCTTCACACGAAAGAGTCTCACGGAGTGCATAGAATCCTACCAAAACACTAGGTTTGAGGTGAGAGCGAGAGAGATGGAGAGTACATTCTTAAACAAGCTTGCGATCATCTAATCAATTCACAATTTATTTTGAGGAGTTAAACATTGAATTTCTGAGTAGTTTTGAGGAGGAGAAGGCATTGTGTAAACATGGATTTTCATGATCTCTCAAAGCTATGGATTCCAAATACAAAGACTCTATATAGACCAGTCCAATTGTTTGAACCAAAAACATCGATTATCGTCCCAATCTATTTTCTGTATTGTCTTCATGGTATTAAAGTTGACGTCCGCGGTTGTATCTCAAACAATAGGATCAAAAAATAATCATTATTCAAGTACTTCGTGTTTTACGTTATGCTCTATCTTATTTTGGTTTCTACGATCTTGAGCTAGCTAGATCTTCACACGAAAGAGTCTCACGGAGTGCATAGAATCCTACCAAAACACTAGGTTTGAGGTGAGAGCGAGAGAGATGGAGAGTACATTCTTAAATAAGCTTGCTATCATCTAATCAATTCACAATTTATTTTGAGGAGTTAAACATTGAATTTCGAGCCGCTTTGAGGAGGAGAAGGCATTGTGTAAACATGGTTTTTCATGATCTCTCAAAGCTATGGATTCCAAATACAAAGACTCTATATAGACTAATCCAATTGTTTGAACCAAAAACATCGATTAACGTCCAAATCTATTCTCTTTATCGTCTTCATGGTATTAAAGATGATGTCTGCGGCTTGTATCTCAAACAATAGGATCAAAAAATAAACATTATTCAAGTACTTCGTGTTTTTCGTTATGCTCTATTGTATTTTGGTTTTTACAGTCTTGAACTAGCTGGATCTTCACACGAAAGAGTCTCACGGAGTGCACAGAATCCTACAAAAACACTAGGTTTGAGGTTAGAGCGAGAGAGATGGAGAGTACATTCTTAAACAAGCTTGCTATCTATCATCTAATCAATTCACAATTTATTTTGAGGAGTTGAACATTGAATTTCGAGCAGCTTTGAGGTGGAGAAGGCGTTGTGTAAACATGGATTTTTCTCACTTCTCAAACCTACGGATTCCAAATACTAAGACTCTATAAAGACCAATCCAATTGTTTAAAAAAAAAAACTTCATTTACTATCCCCATCTATTTTGTTTGTCGTCTTCATGGTATTAAAGTTGATGTGTGTGTCTTGTATCTCAAACAATAGGATAAAAAAAATCACCATTATTCACGTACTTCGTGTTTTTCGTTATGGTCTATCGTATTTTGGTTTCTACAATCTTGAGCTAGCTAGATCTTCACACGAAAGAGTCTCACGGAGTGCACGAATCCTACAAAAAGACTAGGTTTGAGGTTAGAGCGAGAGCGATGGAGAGTACATTCTTAAACAAGCTTGCGATCATCTAATCAATTCACAATTTATTTTGAGGAGTTAAATATTGAATTTCGAGCGCTTTGAGGAGGAGAAGGCATTGTGTAAACATGGATTTTCATGATCTCTCAAAGCTATGGATTCCAAATACAAAGACTCATATAGACTAATCCAATTGTTTAAACCAAAAACTTCGACTAACGTTCAAATCTATTCTCTTTATCGTCTTCATCGTATTAAACTTGATGTCCGCGGCTTGTATCTCAAACAATTGGATCAAAAAATAAACATTATTCAAGTACTTCGTGTTTTTCAGTATGCTCTATTCTATTTTGGATTCTACAGTCTTGAGCTAGTCGGATCTTCACACGAAAGACTCTCACGGAGTGCACGTAATCCTACAAAAACACTAGGTTTGAGGATGGAGCGAGAGAGATGGAGAGTACATTCTTAAACAAGCTTGCTATCATCTAATCAATTCACAATTTATTTTGAGGAGTTGAACATTGAATTTCCGAGCGCTTTTAGGTGGAGAAGGCGCTCGTGTAAACATGGATTTTTATCACTTCGAAACCTACGGATTCCAAATACTAAGACTCTATAAAGACCAATCGAATTGTTTGGACAAAAACTTCGATTACGGTCCCCATCTATTTTGTTTGTCGTTTTCATGGTATTAAACTTGATGTGTGTGTCTTGTATCTTAAACAATAGGATCAAAAAATCATCATTATTCAAGTACTTTGTGTTTTTCGTTATGGTCTATCGTATTTTGGTTTCTACGAACTTGAGCTAGCCGGATCTTCACACGAAAGAGTCTCGGGGAGTGCACGAATCCTACAAAAAGACTAGGTTTGAGGTTAGAGCGAGAGAGATGGAGAATACATTCTTAAACAAGCTTGCTATCATCTAATCAATTCATAATTTATTTTGAGGTGGAGAAGGCATTGTGTAAACATGGATTTTCATGATCTCTCAAAGCTATGGATTCCAAATACAAAGACTCTATATAGACCAGTCCAATTGTTTGAATAAAAAACTTCGATTATCGTCCCAATCTATTTTCTTTATCGTCTTCACGGTATTAAAGTTGATGTCCGCGGCTTGTATCTCAAACAATAGGATCAAAAAATAATCATTATTCAAGTACTTCGTGTTTTTCGTTATGCTCTATCCGATTTTGGTTTCTACGAGTCTTGAGCTAGCCGGATCTTCACACGAAAGAGTCTCACGGAGTGCATAAAATCCTACAAAAACACTAGGTTTGAGGTGAGAGCGAGAGAGATGGAGAGTATATTCTTAAACAAGCTTGCTATCATCTAATCAATTCACAATTTGTTTTGAGGAGTTGAACATTGAATTTCCGAGCGCTTTGAGGTGGAGAATGCGTTGTGTAAACATGGATTTTTATCACTTCTCAAACCTATGGATTCCAAATACTAAGACTCTATAAAGACCAATCCAATTGTTTAAACAAAAAACTTCGTTTACTATCCCCATCTATTTTGTTTGTCGTCTTCATGGTATTAAAGTTTATGTGTGTGTCTTGTATCTCAAACAATAGGATCAAAAAATCAACATTATTCAAGTACTTCGTGTTTTTCGTTATGGTCTATCGTATTTTGGTTTCTACAGTCTTGAACTAGCTGGATCTTCACACGAAAGAGTCTAACGGAGTGCACAGAATCCTACAAATAGACTAGGTTTGAGGTTAGAGCGAGAGCGATGGAGAGTACATTCTTAAACAAGCTTGCGATCATCTAATCAATTCACAATTTATTTTGAGGAGTTAAACATTGAATTTCTGAGTAGTTTTGAGGAGGAGAAGGCATTGTGTAAACATGGTTTTTCATGATCTCTCAAAGCTATGGATTCCAAATACAAAGACTCTATATAGACCAATCCAATTGTTTGAACCAAAAACTTCGAATAACGTCCAAATCTATTCTCTTTATCGTCTTCATGGTATTAAAGGTGATGTCTGCGGCTTGTATCTCAAACAATAGGATCAAAAAATAAACATTATTCAAGTACTTCGTGTTTTTCGTTATTCTCTATTGTATTTTGGTTTCTACAGTCTTTAACTAGCTGGATCTTCACACGAAAGAGTCTCACCGAGTGCGAGAGAGAATTCTACAAAAACACTAGGAGTTTGAGGTTAGAGCGAGAGAGATGGAGAGTACATTCTTAAACAAGCTTGCTATCATCTAATTAATTCACAATTTATTTTAAGGAGTTGAACATTGAATTTCGAGCGCTTTGAGGTGGAGAAGGCGTTGTGTAAACATGGATTTTTATCACTTCTCAAACCTACGGATTCCAAATACTAAGACTCTATAAAGACCAATCCAATTGTTTAAAAAAAAACTTCATTTACTATCCCCATCTATTTTGTTTGTCGTCTTCATGGTATTAAAGTTGATGTGTGTGTCTTGTATCTCAAACAATAGGATAAAAAAATCACCATTATTCACGTACTTCGTGTTTTTCGTTATGGTCTATCGTATTTTGGTTTCTACAGTCTTGAGCTAGCTAGATCTTCACACGAAAGAGTCTCACGGAGTGCACAGAATCCTACAAAAAGACTAGGTTTGAGGTTAGAGCAAGAGCGATGGAGAGTACATTCTTAAACAAGCTTGCGATCATCTAATCAATTCACAATTTATTTTGAGGAGTTAAACATTGAATTTCCGAGCGCTTTGAGGGAGGAGAAGGCATTGTGTAAACATGGTTTTTCATGATCTCTCAAAGCTATGGATTCCAAATACAAAGACTCTATATAGACTAATCCAATTGTTTAAACCAAAAACTTCGACTAACGTTCAAATCTATTCTCTTTATCGTCTTCATCGTATTAAACTTGATGTCTGCGGCTTGTATCTCAAACAATTGGATCAAAAAATAAAAATTATTCAAGTACTTCGTGTTTTTCATTATGCTCTATTGTATTTTGGATTCTACAGTCTTGAGCTAGCTGGATCTTCACACGAAAGACTCTCACGGAGTGCACGGAATCCTACAAAAACACTAGGTTTGAGGTTAGAGCGAGAAAGATGGAGAGTACATTCTTAAACAAGCTTGCTATCATCTAATCAATTCACAATTTATTTTGAGGAGTTGAACATTGAATTTCCGAGCAGCTTTTGAGGTGGAGAAGGCGTTGTGTAAACATGGATTTTTATCACTTCTGAAACCTACGGATTCCAAATACTAAGACTCTATAAAGACCAATCCAATTGTTTGGACAAAAAACTTCGATTACGGTCCCCATCTATTTTGTTTGTCGTTTTCATGGTATTAAACTTGATGTGTGTGTCTTGTATCTTAAACAATAGGATCAAAAAATCATCATTATTCAAGTACTTTGTGTTTTTCGTTATGGTCTATCGTATTTTGGTTTCTACAGTCTTGAGCTAGCTGGATCTTCACACGAAAGAGTCTCAGGGAGTGCACTAATCCTACAAAAAGACTAGGTTTGAGGTTAGAGCGAGAGAGATGGAGAATACATTCTTAAACAAGCTTGCTATCATCTAATCAATTCATAATTTATTTTGAGGTGGAGAAGGCATTGTGTAAACATGGATTTTCATGATCTCTCAAAGCTATGGATTCCAAATACAAAGACTCTATATAGACCAGTCCAATTGTTTGAATAAAAAACTTCGATTATCGTCCCAATCTATTTTCTTTATCGTCTTCACGGTATTAAAGTTGATGTCCGCGACTTGTATCTCAAACAATAGGATAAAAAAATAATCATTATTCAAGTACTTCGTGTTTTTCGTTATGCTCTATCTGATTTTGGTTTCTACAGTCTTGAGCTAGCTGGATCTTCACACGAAAGAGTCTCACGGAGTGCATAAAATCCTACAAAAACACTAGGTTTGAGGTGAGAGCGAGAGAGATGGAGAGTACATTCTTAAACAAGCTTGCTATCATCTAATCAATTCACAATTTGTTTTGAGGAGTTGAACATTTAATTTCGAGCGCTTTGAGGTGGAGAATGCGTTGTGTAAACATGGATTTTTATCACTTCTCAAACCTATGGATTCCAAATACTAAGACTCTATAAAGACCAATCCAATTGTTTAAACAAAAAACTTCGTTTACTATCCCCATCTATTTTGTTTGTCGCCTTCATGGTATTAATGTTGATGTGTGTGTCTTGTATCTCAAACAATAGGATCAAAAAATCACCATTATTCAAGTACTTCTTGTTTTTCATTATGGTCTATCGTATTTTGGTTTCTACAGTCTTGAACTAGCTGGATCTTCACACGAAAGAGTCTCACGGAGTGCACAGAATCCTACAAAAAGACTAGGTTTGAGGTTAGAGCGAGAGCGATGGAGAGTACATTCTTAAACAAGCTTGCGATCATCTAATCAATTCACAATTTATTTTGAGGAGTTAAACATTGAATTTTTGAGCAGTTTTGAGGAGGAGAAGGCATTGTGTAAACATGGTTTTTCATGATCTCTCAAAGCTATGGATTACAAATACAAAGACTCGATATAGACCAATCCAATTGTTTGAACCAAAAACATCGATTAACGTCCAAATCTATTCTCTTTATCGCCTTCATGGTATTAAAGTTGATGTCCGCGGCCTCGTATCTCAAACAATAGGATCAAAAAATAAACAATATTCAAGTACTTCATGTTTTTCGTTATGCTCTATTGTATTTTGGTTTCTACAGTCTTGAGCTAAATGGATCTTCACACGAAAGACTCTCACGGAGTGCACAGAATCCTACAAAAACACTAGCTTTGCGGTTAGAGCGAGAGAGATGGAGAGTACATTCTTAAACAAGCTTGCTATCATCTAATAAATTCACAATTTATTTTGAGGAGTTGAACATTGAATTTCTGAGCAGTTTTCGGTGGAGAAGGCGTTGTGTAAACATGGATTTTTATCACTTCTCAAACCTACGGATTCCAAATACTAAGACTCTATAAAGACCAATCCAATTGTTTGAACAAAAAACTTCGATTACGGTCCCCATCTATTTTGTTTGTCCTCTTCATGGTATTAATGTTGATGTGTGTGTCTTGTATCTTAAACAATAGGATCAAAAAATCATCATTATTCAAGTACTTCGTCTTTTTCGTTATGGTCTATCGTATTTTGGTTTCTACAGCCTTGAGCTAGTCGGATCTTCACACGAAAGAGTCTTACGGAGTGCACAGAATCCTACAAAAAGACTAGGTTTGAGGTTAGAGCGAGAGAGATGGAGAATACATTCTTAAACAAGCTTGCTATCATCTAATCAATTCACAATTTATTTTGAGGAGTTGAACATTGAATTTCTGAGCAGTTTTGAGGTGGAGAAGGCATTGTGTAAACATGGATTTTCATGATCTCTCAAAGCTATGGATTCCAAATACAAAGACTCTATATAGACCAGTCCAATTGTTTGAATAAAAAACTTCGATTATCGTCCCAATCTATTTTCTTTATCGTCTTCATGGTATTAAAGTCGATGTCCGCGGCTCTCGTATCTCAAACAATAGGATCAAAAAATAAACATTATTCAAGTACTTCGTGTTTTTCGTTATGCTCTATTGTATTTTGGTTTCTACGGTGTTGAGCTAGCTGGATTTTCACACGAAAGACTCTCACGGAGTGCACGAATCCTACAAAAACACTAGGTTTTAGGTTAGAGCGAGAGAGATGGAGAGTACATTCTTAAACAAGCTTGCTATCATCTAATCAATTCACAATTTATTTTGAGGAGTTGAACATTGAATTTTTGAGCGTTTTGAGGAGGAGAAGGCGTTGTGTAAACATGGATTTTTATCACTTCTCAAACCTACGGATTCCAAATACTAAGACTCTATAAAGACCAATCCAATTGTTTAAAAAAAAACTTCGTTTACTATCCCCATCTATTTTGTTTGTCGTCTTCATGGTATTAAAGTTGATGTGTGTGTCTTGTATCTCAAACAATAGGATAAAAAAATCACCATTATTCACGTACTTCGTGTTTTTCGTTATGGTCTATCGTATTTTGGTTTCTACAGTCTTGAGCTAGCTAGATCTTCACACGAAAGAGTCTCATGGAGTGCACCGAATCCTACAAAAAGACTAGGTTTGAGGTTAGAGCGAGAGCGATGGAGAGTACATTCCTAAACAAGCTTGCGATCATCTAATCAATTCACAATTTATTTTGAGGAGTTAAACATTGAATTTCGAGCGCTTTGAGGAGGAGAAGGCATTGTGTAAACATGGATTTTCATGATCTCTCAAAGCTATGGATTCCAAATACAAAGACTCTATATAGACTAATCCAATTGTTTGAACCAAAAACTTCGACTAACGTTCAAATCTATTCTCTTTATCGTCTTCACCGTATTAAACTTGATGTACGCGGCTTGTATCTCAAACAATTGGATCAAAAAATAAACATTATTCAAGTACTTCGTGTTTTTCATTATGCTCTATTGTATTTTGGTTTCTACAGTCCGGAGCTAGTTGGATCTTCACATGAAAGACTCTCACGGAGTGCACAGAATCCTACAAAAACACTAGGTTTGAGCTAAGAGCGAGACAGATGGAGAGTACATTCTTAAACAAGCTTGCTATCATCTAATCAATTCATAATTTATTTTGAGGAGTTGAACATTGAATTTCTGAGCAGTTTTGAGGTGGAGAAGGCGTTGTGTAAACATGGATTTTTATCACTTCTGAAACCTACGGATTCCAAATACTAAGACTCTATAAAGACCAATCCAATTGTTTGGACAAAAAACTTCGATTACGGTCCCCATCTATTTTGTTTGTCCTCTTCATGGTATTAATGTTGATGTGTGTGTCTTGTATCTTAAACAATAGGATCAAAAAATCATCATTATTCAAGTACTTCGTCTTTTTCGTTATGGTCTATCGTATTTTGGTTTCTACAGTCTTGAGCTAGCTGGATCTTCACACGAAAGAGTCTTACGGAGTGCACAGAATCCTACAAAAAGACTAGGTTTGAGGTTAGAGCGAGAGAGATGGAGAATACATTCTTAAACAAGCTTGCTATCATCTAATCAATTCACAATTTATTTTGAGGAGTTGAACATTGAATTTCGAGAGCTTTGAGGTGGAGAAGGCATTGTGTAAACATGGATTTTCATGATCTCTCAAAGCTATGGATTCCAAATACAAAGACTCCATATAGACCAGTCAATTGTTTGAATAAAAAACTTCGATTATCGTCCCAATCTATTTTCTTTATCGTCTTCATGGTATTAAAGTCGATGTCCGCGGCCTGTATCTCAAACAATAGGATCAAAAAATAAACATTATTCAAGTACTTCGTGTTTTTCGTTATGCTCTATTGTATTTTGGTTTCTACAGTGTTGAGCTAGCTGGATTTTCACACGAAAGACTCTCACGGAGTGCACGAGAATCCTACAAAAACACTAGGTTTTAGGTTAGAGCGAGAGAGATGGAGAGTACATTCTTAAACAAGCTTGCTATCATCTAATCAATTCACAATTTATTTTGAGGAGTTGAACATTGAATTTTTGAGCAGTTTTGAGGAGGAGAAGGCGTTGTGTAAACATGGATTTTTATCACTTCTCAAACCTACGGATTCCAAATACTAAGACTCTATAAAGACCAATCCAATTGTTTAAAAAAAAAACTTCGTTTACTATCCCCATCTATTTTGTTTGTCGTCTTCATGGTATTAAAGTTGATGTGTGTGTCTTGTATCTCAAACAATAGGATAAAAAAATCACCATTATTCACGTACTTCGTGTTTTTCGTTATGGTCTATCGTATTTTGGTTTCTACAATCTTGAGCTAGCTAGATCTTCACACGAAAGAGTCTCATGGAGTGCACCGAATCCTACAAAAAGACTAGGTTTGAGGTTAGAGCGAGAGCGATGGAGAGTACATTCCTAAACAAGCTTGCGATCATCTAATCAATTCACAATTTATTTTGAGGAGTTAAACATTGAATTTCCGAGCCGGTTTTGAGGAGGAGAAGGCATTGTGTAAACATGGATTTTCATGATCTCTCAAAGCTATGGATTCCAAATACAAAGACTCTATATAGACTAATCCAATTGTTTGAACCAAAAACTTCGACTAACGTTCAAATCTATTCTCTTTATCGTCTTCACCGTATTAAACTTGATGTCTGCGGCTTGTATCTCAAACAATTGGATCAAAAAATAAACATTATTCAAGTACTTCGTGTTTTTCATTATGCTCTATTGTATTTTGGTTTCTACAGTCTTGAGCTAGCTGGATCTTCACATGAAAGACTCTCACGGAGTGCACAACGAATCCTACAAAAACACTAGGTTTGAGCTAAGAGCGAGACGGATGGAGAGTACATTCTTAAACAAGCTTGCTATCATCTAATCAATTCATAATTTATTTTGAGGAGTTGAACATTGAATTTCGAGCGGTTTTGAGGTGGAGAAGGCGTTGTGTAAACATGGATTTTTATCACTTCTGAAACCTACGGATTCCAAATACTAAGACTCTATAAAGACCAATCCAATTGTTTGGACAAAAAACTTCGATTACGGTCCCCATCTATTTTGTTTGTCGTTTTCATGGTATTAAACTTGATGTGTGTGTCTTGTATCTTAAACAATAGGATCAAAAAATCATCATTATTCAAGTACTTTGTGTTTTTCGTTATGGTCTATCGTATTTTTGTTTCTACGAGTCTTGAGCTAGGCTGGATCTTCACACGAAAGAGTCTCGGGGAGTGCACGGAATCCTACAAAAGACTAGGTTTGAGGTTAGAGCGAGAGAGATGGAGAATACATTCTTAAACAAGCTTGCTTATCATCTAATCAATTCATAATTTATTTTGAGGTGGAGAAGGCATTGTGTAAACATGGATTTTCATGATCTCTCAAAGCTATGGATTCCAAATACAAAGACTCTATATAGACCAGTCCAATTGTTTGAATAAAAAACTTCGATTATTGTCCCAATCTATTTTCTTTATCGTCTTCACGGTATTAAAGTCGATGTCCGTGGCCTCGTATCTCAAACAATAGGATCAAAAAATAAACATTATTCAAGTACTTCGTGTTTTTCGTTATGCTCTATTGTATTTTGGTTTCTACGATCTTGAGCTAGCCGGATATTCACACGAAAGACTCTCACGGAAAGTGCACAAGAATCCTACCAAAAACACTAGGTTTGAGGTTGGAGCGAGAGAGATGGAGAGTACATTCTTAAACAAGCTTGCTATCATCTAATCAATTCACAATTTATTTTGAGGAGTTGAACATTGAATTTCAGAGTGCGTTTGAGGAGGAGAAGGCGTTGTGTAAACATGGATTTTTATCACTTCTCAAACCTACTGATTCCAAATACTAAGACTCTATAAAGACCAATCCAATTGTTTAAAAAAAAACTTCGTTTACTATCCCCATCTATTTTGTTTGTCGTCTTCATGGTATTAAAGTTGATGCTTGTGTCTTGTATCTCAAACAATAGGATAAAAAAATCACCATTATTCACGTACTTCGTGTTTTTCGTTATGGTCTATCGTATTTTGGTTTCTAAAGTCTTGAGCTAGCTAGATCTTCACACGAAAGAGTCTCACGGAGTGCAATGAATCCTACAAAAAAGACTAGGTTTGAGGTTAGAGCGAGAGCGATGGAGAGTACATTCTTAAACAAGCTTGCGATCATCTAATCAATTCACAATTTATTTTGAGGAGTTAAACATTGAATTTCTCGATGCGCTTTGAGGGAGGGGAGAAGGCATTGTGTAAACATGGATTTTCATGATCTCTCAAAGCTATGGATTCCAAATACAAAGACTCTATATAGACTAATCCAATTGTTTGAACCAAAACTTCGACTAACGTTCAAATCTATTCTCTTTATCGTCTTCATCGTATTAAACTTGATGTCCGCGGCTTGTATCTCAAACAATTGGATCAAAAAATAAACATTATTCAAGTACTTCGTGTTTTTCATTATGCTCTATTGTATTTTGGTTTCTACAGTCTTGAGCTAGTTGGATCTTCACACGAAAGACTCTCACGGAGTGCACAGAATCCTACAAAAACACTAGGTTTGAGGTTAGAGCGAGACAGTTGGAGAGTACATTCTTAAACAA
>JAUJYP020000977.1:0-47857 GCA_030674075.2 Linum usitatissimum | reverse complement strand
TTCTCCTTGTATAATCGTTCACTTTTGTATGCATGGAACCTGTATGCCACCAACACTAGTAATTTATACTTTGTTTCTAATGCTGGAAGGCTAGCACCCGTATTTAGTAGCTTCATCGTCCATGATGGTTGTTGGTCAAGCTTCACTGATAAATGACAAGCCTTGACATAAACTAGTGGACAAGGTGAAGTGCCGATCGATAGGTGTCTTCCAGGCAGCTTCGAAAGAATCAAAGGTCCTCAATCGAGCTTTATTGACCAATCCTTGAGAGATTGATCGATCATTTTCTACGTAATCCGCTTGATCACAAGATTCATCATTTTTTCCCGACCGCTTGAATGTGGTTGGTATGTGATGATCTATCGATGAGTTATCCCAAATAGTTGGCAAGCCGGTTATAAAACAATCTGAAGGTTAGTAACTCGGACGCATATGACTGAGTGAGTGGCGTCAAAATGTGTCCAAAGGCATTGCATGAACTTTCCCACCGCCTTAGCATCATTACCTTTCTCATTGTATAATCGTTAACTTTTGTATGCATGGAACCTGTAAGCCACCAACACTAGTAGTTTATACTTTCTTTCTAAAGTTGGAAGACTAGCATCCATATTTAGTAGCTTCATCATCCATAATGGCTGTTGCTCAAGCTTCACCGGTAAATGCCAAGCCTTGCCATAAACTAGTGGACAAGGTGAAGTGCCGATCGATAGGAGTCTTGCATGCGGTTCGAAAGAACCAAAGGTCCTTAATCGAGCTTTATTGACCAATACTTGAGAGATTGATCGATCATTTTCTACGTAATCCGCTTGATCACAAGATTCATCATTTTTTCCCGACCGCTTGAATGTGGTTGGTATGTGATGATCAATCGATGAGTTATCCCAAATAATTGGCAAGTCGGTTAGAAAACAATCTAAAGGTTAGTAACTCGGATGCATATGACTGAGTAAGTGGCATCAAAATGTGTCAAAAGGCATTGCATGAACTTTCCCACCGCCTTAGCGTCATTACCTTTCTCCTTGTATAATCGTTCACTTTTGTATGCATGGAACTTGTATGCCACCAACAATAGTAATTTATACTTTCTTTCTAATGCCGGAAGGCTAGCACCCATATTTAGTAGCTTCATCGTCCATGATGGCTGTTGCTCAAGCTTCACTGGTAAATGACAAGCCTTGACATAAACTAGTGGACAAGGTGAAGTGCCGATCGATAGGTGTCTTCCAGGCAGTTCGAAAGAACCAAAGGTCCTCAATCGAGCTTTATTGACCAATCCTTGAGAGATTGATCGATCATTTTCTACAGAATCCGCTTGATCATAAGATTCATGATTTTTTCCTAACCGCTTGAATGTCGTTGGTATGTGATGATCAATCGATGAGTTATCCCAAACAGTTGGCAAGCTGGTTAGAAAACAATCTAAAGGTTAGTAACTCGGACGCATATGACTGAGTAAGTGGCGTCAAAATGTGTCAAAAGGCATTGCATGAACTTTCCCACCGCCTTAGGATCATTACCTTTCTCCTTGTATAATCGTTCACATTTGTATGCATGGAACCTGTAAGCCACCAACACTAGTAGTTTGTACTTTCTTTCTAAAGCCGGAAGACTAGCATCCATATTTAGTAGCCGGATCGTCCATTATGACTTTTGCCGAAGCTTCACCGGTAAATGACAAGCCTTGACATAAACTTGTGGACAAGTTAAAGTGTCGATCGATAGGTGTCTTCCAGGCAGTTCGAAAGAACCAAAGGTCCTCAATCGAACTTTATTGACCAATCCTTGAGAGATTGATCGATCATTTTCTACAGAATCCTCTTGATCACAAGATTCATCATTTTTTCCTGACCGCTTGAATGTGGTTGGTATGTGATGATCAATCGATGAGTTATCCCAAATAATTTGCAAGCTGGTTAGAAAACAATCTAAAGGTTAGTAACTCGGATGCATATGACTGAGTAAGTGGCGTCAAAATGTGTCAAAAGGCATTGCATGAACTTTCCCACCGCCTTAGGATCATTACCTTTCTCCTTGTATAATCGTTCACATTTGTATGCATGGAACCAGTAAGCCACCAACACTAGTAGTTTGTACTTTCTTTCTAAAGCTGGAAGACTAGCATCCATATTTGGTAGCTGAATCGTCCATTATGGCTTTTGCTCAAGCTTCACTGGTAAATGACAAGCCTTGACATAAACTAGTGGACAAGGTAAAGTGCCGATCGATAGGTGTCTTCCAGGCAGTTCGAAAGAACCAAAGGTCCTCAATCGAACTTTATTGACCAATCCTTGAGAGATTGATCGATCATTTTCTACAGAATCCGCTTGATCACAAGATTCATCATTTTTTCCTGACCGCTTGAATGTGGTTGGTATGTGATGATCAATCGATGAGTTATCCCAAATAATTTGCAAGCCGGTTAGAAAACAATCTAAAGGTTAGTAACTCGGATGCATATGACTGAGTAAGTGGCGTCAAAATGTGTCAAAAGGCATTGCATGAACTTTCCCACCGCCTTAGCATCATTACCTTTCTCCTTGTATAATCGTTCACTTTTGTATGCATGGAACCTCGTATGCCACCAACACTAGTAATTTATACTTTCTTTCTAATGCCGGAAGGCTAGCACCCATATTTAGTAGCTTCATCGTCCATGATGGTCGTTGCTCAAGATTCACCGGTAAATGACAAGCCTTGACATAAACTAGTGGACAAGGTGAAGTGCCGATCGATAGGTGTCTTCCGGGCGCTCGAAAGAACCAAAGGTCCTCAATCGAGCTTTATTGACCAATCCTTGAGAGATTGATCGATCATTTTCTACGAATCCGCTTGATCACAAGATTCATCATTTTTTTCCTGACCGCTTGAATGTAGTTGGTATGTGATGATCAATCGATGAGTTATCCCGAATAATTGGCAAGCTGGTTAGAAAACAATCTAAAGGTTAGTAACTCGGATGCATATGACTGAGTAAGTGGCGTCAAAATGTGTCAAAAGACATTGCATGAACTTTCCCACCGCCTTAGCATCATTACCTTTCTCCTTTTATAATCGTTCACTTTTGTATGCATTGAACCTGTATTCTACCAACACTAGTAATTTATACTTTCTTTCTAATGCTGGAAGGCTAGCACCCATATTTAGTAGCTTCATCGTCCATGATGGCTGTTGCTCAAGCTTCACTGGTAAATGACAAGCCTTGACGTAAACTAGTGGACAAGGTGAAGTGCCGATCGATAGGTGTCTTCCGGGCGGTTCGAAAGAACCAAAGGTCCTCAATCGAGCTTTATTGACCAATCCTTGAGAGATTGATCGATCATTTTCTACGAAATCCGCTTGATCACAAGATTCATTATTTTTTCCCGACCGCTTGAATGTGGTTGGTATGTGATGATCAATCGATGACTTATCCAAATAGTTGGCAAGCTGGTTAGAAAACAATCTAAAGGTTAGTAACTCGGACGCATATGACTGAGTAAGTGGCATCAAAATGTGTCAAAAGGCATTGCATGTACTTTCCCACCGCCTCGGATCATTACCTTTCTCCTTGTATAATCGTTCACATTTGTATGCATGGAACCTGTAAGCCACCAACACTAGTAGTTTGTACTTTCTTTCTAAAGCTGGAAGACTAGCATCCATATTTAGTAGCTGGATCGTCTATTATGGCTTTTGCTCAAGTTTCACTAGTAAATAACAAGCCTTGACATAAACTAGTGGACAAGGTGAAGTGCCGATCAATAGGAGTCTTGCAGGCAGTTCGAAAGAACCAAAGGTCCTCAATCGAGCATTATTGAGCAATCCTTGAGAGATTGATCGATCATTTTCTACAAAATCCGCTTGATCACAAGATTCATCATTTTTTCCTGACCGCTTCAATGTGGTTGGTATGTGATGATCAATCGATGAGTTATCCCAAATAATTGGCAAGCTGGTTAGAAAAAAATCTAAAGGTTAGTAACTCGGATGCTTATGACTGAGTAAGTGGCGTCAAAATGTGTCAAAAGACATTGCATGAACTTTCCCACCGCCTTAGCATCATTACCTTTCTCCTTGTATAATCGTTCACTTTTGTATGCATGGAACCTGTATGCCACCAACACTAGTAATTTATACTTTCTTTCTAATGCTGGAAGGCTAGCACCCATATTTAGTAGCTTCATCGTCCATGATGGCTGTTGCTCAAGCTTCACTGATAAATGACAAGCCTTGACGTAAACTTGTGGACAAGGTGAAGTGCCGATCGATAGGTGTCTTCCAGGCAGTTCGAAAGAACCAAAGGTCCTCAATCGAGCTTTATTGACCAATCCTTGAGAGATTGATCGATCATTTTCTACGTAAATCCGCTTGATCACAAGATTCATCATTTTTTTCCGACCGCTTGAATGTGGTTGGTATGTGATGATCAATCGATGAATTATCCCAAATAGTTGGCAAGCTGGTTAGAAAACAATCTAAAGGTTAGTAACTCGGACGCATATGACTGAGTATGTGGCGTCAAAATGTGTCAAAAGGCATTGCATGTACTTTCCCACCGCCTCAGGATCATTACCTTTCTCCTTGTATAATCGTTCACATTTGTATGCATGGAACCTGTAAGCCACCAACACTAGTAGTTTGTACTTTCTTTCTAAAGCTGGAAGACTAGCATCCATATTTAGTAGCTGGATCGTCCATTATGGCTTTTGCTCAAGTTTCACTAGTAAATAACAAGCCTTGACATAAACTAGTGGACAAGGTGAAGTGCCGATCAATAGGAGTCTTGCAGTGCTCGAAAGAACCAAAGGTCCTCAATCGAGCATTATTTACCAATCCTTGAGAGATTGATCGATCATTTTCTACCGAATCCGCTTGATCACAAGATTCATCATTTTTTCCCCGACCGCTGGAATGTGGTTGGTATGTGATGATCAATCGATGAGTTATCCCAAATAGTTGGCAAGTCGGTTATAAAACAATCTGAAGGTTAGTAACTCGGACGCATATGATTGAGTGAGTGGCGTCAAAATGTGTCGAAAGGCATTGCATGAACTTTCCCACCGACTTAGCATCATTACTTTCTCCTTGTTTAATCGTTCACTTTTGTATGAATGGAACCTGTACGCCACCAACACCAGTAGTTTGTACTTTCTTTCTAAAGCTGGAAGACTAGCATCCATATTCAGTAGCTTCATCGTCCATAATGGCTTTTGCTCAAGCTTCACTCGTAAATGACAAGCCTTGACATAAACTAGTGGACAAGGTGAAGTGCCGATCAATAGGAGTCTTGCGAGCTCGAAAGAACTAAAGGTCCTTAATCGAGCTTTATTGACCAATCCTTGCGAGATTTATCGATCATTTTCTACAAAATCCGCTTGATCACAAGATTCATCATTTTTTCCTGACCGCTTCAATATGGTTTGTATGTGATGATCAATCGATAAGTTATCCCAAATAATTGGCAAGCTGGTTAGAAAACAATCTAAAGGTTAGTAACTCGGATGCATATGACTGAGTAAGTGGCGTCAAAATGTGTCAAAAGACATTGCATGAACTTTCCCACCGCCTTAGCATCATTACCTTTCTCCTTTTATAATCGTTCACTTTTGTATGCATGGAACCTGTATTCTACCAACACTAGTAATTTATACTTTCTTTCTAATGCTGGAAGGCTAGCACCCATATTTAGTAGCTTCATCGTCCATGATGGCTGTTGCTCAAGCTTCACTGGTAAATGACAAGCCTTGACGTAAACTAGTGGACAAGGTGAAGTGCCGATCGATAGGTGTCTTCCAGGCGGCTTCGAAAGAACCAAAGGTCCTCAATCGAGCTTTATTGACCAATCCTTGAGAGATTGATCGATCATTTTCTACAGAATCCGCTTGATCACAAGATTCATTATTTTTTCCTGACCGCTTGAATGTGGTTGGTATGTGATGATCAATCGATGACTTATCCCAAATAGTTGGCAACCCGGTTAGAAAACAATCTAAAGGTTAGTAACTCGGACGCATATGACCGAGTAAGTGGCGTCAAAATGTGTCAAAAGGCATTGCATGTACTTTCCCACCGCCTCGGGATCATTACCTTTCTCCTTGTATAATCGTTCACATTTGTATGCATGGAACCCGTAAGCCACCAACACTAGTAGTTTGTACTTTCTTTCTAAAGCCGGAAGACTAGCATCCATATTTAGTAGCCGGATCGTCCATTATGGCTTTTGCTCAAGTTTCACTAGTAAATAACAAGCCTTGACATAAACTAGTGGACAAGGTGAAGTGCCGATCAATAGGAGTCTTGCAGGCAGTTCGAAAGAACCAAAGGTCCTCAATCGAGCATTATTTACCAATCCTTGAGAGATTGATCGATCATTTTCTACCGAATCCGCTTGATCACAAGATTCATCATTTTTTCCCCGACCGCTGGAATGTGGTTGGTATGTGATGATCAATCGATGAGTTATCCCAAATAGTTGGCAAGCCGGTTATAAAACAATCTAAGGTTAGTAACTCGGACGCATATGATTGAGTGAGTGGCGTCAAAATGTGTCGAAAGGCATTGCATGAACTTTCCCACCGACTTAGCATCATTACTTTCTCCTTGTTTAATCGTTCACTTTTGTATGAATGGAACCCGTACGCCACCAACACCGGTAGTTTGTACTTTCTTTCTAAAGCCGGAAGACTAGCATCCATATTCGGTAGCTTCATCGTCCATAATGGCTTTTGCTCAAGCTTCACTCGTAAATGACAAGCCTTGACATAAACTAGTGGACAAGGTGAAGTGCCGATCAATAGGAGTCTTGCAGGCGCTTCGAAAGAACTAAAGGTCCTTAATCGAGCTTTATTGACCAATCCTTGAGAGATTTATCGATCATTTTCTACAAAATCCGCTTGATCACAAGATTCATCATTTTTTCCCCGACCGCTTCAATATGGTTTGTATGTGATGATCAATCGATAAGTTATCCCAAATAATTGGCAAGCTGGTTAGAAAACAATCTAAAGGTTAGTAACTCGGATGCATATGACTGAGTAAGTGGCGTCAAAATGTGTCAAAAGACATTGCATGAACTTTCCCACCGCCTTAGCATCATTACCTTTCTCCTTTTATAATCGTTCACTTTTGTATGCATGGAACCTGTATTCTACCAACACTAGTAATTTATACTTTCTTTCTAATGCTGGAAGGCTAGCACCCATATTTAGTAGCTTCATCGTCCATGATGGCTGTTGCTCAAGCTTCACTGGTAAATGACAAGCCTTGACGTAAACTAGTGGACAAGGTGAAGTGCCGATCGATAGGTGTCTTCCAGGCAGTTCGAAAGAACCAAAGGTCCTCAATCGAGCTTTATTGACCAATCCTTGAGAGATTGATCGATCATTTTCTACAGAATCCGCTTGATCACAAGATTCATTATTTTTTCCTGACCGCTTGAATGTGGTTGGTATGTGATGATCAATCGATGACTTATCCAAATAGTTGGCAACCTGGTTAGAAAACAATCTAAAGGTTAGTAACTCGGACGCATATGACTGAGTAAGTGGCGTCAAAATGTGTCAAAAGGCATTGCATGTACTTTCCCACCGCCTCAGGATCATTACCTTTCTCCTTGTATAATCGTTCACATTTGTATGCATGGAACCTGTAAGCCACCAACACTAGTAGTTTGTACTTTCTTTCTAAAGCTGGAAGACTAGCATCCATATTTAGTAGCTGGATCGTCCATTATGGCTTTTGCTCAAGTTTCACTAGTAAATAACAAGCCTTGACATAAACTAGTGGACAAGGTGAAGTGCCGATCAATAGGAGTCTTGCGGGCGATTCGAAAGAACCAAAGGTCCTCAATCGAGCATTATTTACCAATCCTTGAGAGATTGATCGATCATTTTCTACTGAATCCGCTTGATCACAAGATTCATCATTTTTTCCTGACCGCTTGAATGTGGTTGGTATGTGATGATCAATCGATGAGTTATCCCAAATAGTTGGCAAGTCGGTTATAAAACAATCTGAAGGTTAGTAACTCGGACGCATATGATTGAGTGAGTGGCGTCAAAATGTGTCGAAAGGCATTGCATGAACTTTCCCACCGACTTAGCATCATTACTTTCTCCTTGTTTAATCGTTCACTTTTGTATGAATGGAACCTGTACGCCACCAACACCGTAGTTTGTACTTTCTTTCTAAAGCTGGAAGACTAGCATCCATATTCAGTAGCTTCATCGTCCATAATGGCTTTTGCTCAAGCTTCACTCGTAAATGACAAGCCTTGACATAAACTAGTGGACAAGGTGAAGTGCCGATCAATAGGAGTCTTGCAGGCAGTTCGAAAGAACTAAAGGTCCTTAATCGAGCTTTATTGACCAATCCTTGAGAGATTTATCGATCATTTTCTACAAAATCCGCTTGATCACAAGATTCATCATTTTTTCCTGACCGCTTCAATATGGTTTGTATGTGATGATCAATCGATGAGTTATCCCAAATAATTGGCAAGCTGGTTAGAAAACAATCTAAAGGTTAGTAACTCGGATGCATATGACTGAGTAAGTGGCGTCAAAATTTGTCAAAAGACATTGCATGAACTTTCCCACCGCCTTAGCATCATTACCTTTCTCCTTTTATAATCGTTCACTTTTGTATGCATGGAACCTGTATTCTACCAACACTAGTAATTTATACTTTCTTTCTAATGCTGGAAGGCTAGCACCCATATTTAGTAGCTTCATCGTCCATGATGGCTGTTGCTAAAGTTTCACTGGTAAATGACAAGCCTTGACGTAAACTAGTGGACAAGGTGAAGTGCCGATCGATAGGTGTCTTCCAGGCAGTTCGAAAGAACCAAAGGTCCTCAATCGAGCTTTATTGACCAATCCTTGAGAGATTGATCGATCATTTTCTACAGAATCCGCTTGATCACAAGATTCATTATTTTTTCCTGACCGCTTGAATGTGGTTGGTATGTGATGATCAATCGATGACTTATCCAAATAGTTGGCAACCCGGTTAGAAAACAATCTAAAGGTTAGTAACTCGGACGCATATGACCGAGTAAGTGGCGTCAAAATGTGTCAAAAGGCATTGCATGTACTTTCCCACCGCCTCGGATCATTACCTTTCTCCTTGTATAATCGTTCACATTTGTATGCATGGAACCCGTAAGCCACCAACACTAGTAGTTTGTACTTTCTTTCTAAAGCTGGAAGACTAGCATCCATATTTAGTAGCTGGATCGTCTATTATGGCTTTTGCTCAAGTTTCACTAGTAAATAACAAGCCTTGACATAAACTAGTGGACAAGGTGAAGTGCCGATCAATAGGAGTCTTGCAGGCAGTTCGAAAGAACCAAAGGTCCTCAATCGAGCATTATTGACCAATCCTTGAGAGATTGATCGATCATTTTCTACAGAATCCGCTTGATCACAAGATTCATCATTTTTTTCCTGACCGCTTGAATGTGGTTGGTATGTGATGATCAATCGATGAGTTATCCCAAATAGTTGGCAAGGTGGTTATAAAACAATCTGAAGGTTAGTAACTCGGACGCATATGATTGAGTGAGTGGCGTCAAAATGTGTCGAAAGGCATTGCATGAACTTTCCCACCGCCTTAACATCATTACTTTCTGCTTGTATAATCGTTCACTTTTGTATGAATGGAACCTGTACGCCACCAACACTAGTAGTTTGTACTTTCTTTCTAAAGCTGGAAGACTAGCATCCATATTCAGTAGCTTCATCGTCCATAATGGCTTTTGCTCAAGCTTCACTCGTAAATGACAAGCCTTGACATAAACTAGTGGACAAGGTGAAGTGCCGATCAATTGGAGTCTTGCGGGCAGTTCGAAAGAACTAAAGGTCCTTAATCGAGCTTTATTGACCAATCCTTGAGAGATTTATCGATCATTTTCTACAAAATCCGCTTGATCACAAGATTCATCATTTTTTCCTGACCGCTTCAATATGGTTTGTATGTGATGATCAATCGATGAGTTATCCCAAATAATTGGCAAGCTGGTTAGAAAACAATCTAAAGGTTAGTAACTCGGATGCATATGACTGAGTAAGTGGCGTCAAAATTTGTCAAAAGACATTGCATGAACTTTCCCACCGCCTTAGCATCATTACCTTTCTCCTTGTATAATCGTTCACTTTTGTATGCATGGAACCTGTATTCCACCAACACTAGTAATTTATACTTTCTTTCTAATGCTGGAAGGCTAGCACCCATATTTAGTAGCTTCATCGTCCATGATGGCTGTTGCTCAAGCTTCACTGATAAATGACAAGCCTTGACGTAAACTAGTGGACAAGGTGAAGTGCCGATCGATAGGTGTCTTCCAGGCAGTTCGAAAGAACCAAAGGTCCTCAATCGAGCTTTATTGACCAATCCTTGAGAGATTGATCGATCATTTTCTCACGAATCCGCTTGATCACAAGATTCATCATTTTTTCCCGACCGCTTGAATGTGGTTGGTATGTGATGATCAATCGTTGAGTTATCCCAAATAGTTGGCAAGCTGGTTAGAAAACAATCTAAAGGTTAGTAACTCGGACGCATATGACCGAGTAAGTGGCGTCAAAATGTGTCAAAAGGCATTACATGAACTTTCCCACCGCCTTAGGATCATTACCTTTCTCCTTGTATAATCGTTCACATTTGTATGCATGGAACCTGTAAGCCACCAACACTAGTAGTTTGTACTTTCTTTTTAAAGCTGGAAGACTAGCATCCATATTTAGTAGCTGGATCGTCCATTATGGCTTTTGCTCAAGTTTCATTGGTAAATAACAAGCCTTGACATAAACTAGTGGACAAGGTGAAGTGCCGATCAATAGGAGTCTTTCGCAGTGCGCTTCGAAAGAACCAAAGGTCCTCAATCGAGCTTTATTGACCAATCCTTGAGAGATTGATCGATCATTTTCTACGAATCCGCTTGATCACAAGATTCATCATTTTTTCCCCGACCGCTTGAATGTGGTTGGTATGTGATGATCAATCGATGAGATATCCCAAATAGTTGGCAAGCTGGTTATAAAACAATCTGAAGGTTAGTAACTCGGACGCATATGATTGAGTGAGTGGCGTCAAAATGTGTCGAAAGGCATTGCATGAACTTTCCCACCGCCTTAGCATCATTACCTTTCTCCTTGTATAATCGTTCACTTTTGTATGCTTGGAACCTTTATGCCACCAACACTAGTAATTTATACTTTCTTTCAAATGCTGGAAGGCTAGCACCCATATTTAGTAGCTTCATCGTCCATAATGGTTGTTGCTCAAGCTTCACTAGTAAATGACAAGCCTTGACATAAACTAGTGGTCAAGATAAAGTGCCGATCGATATGTGTCTTGCAGGCAGTTCGAAAGAACCAAAGCTTCTCAATCGAGCTTTATTGACCAATCCTTGAGAGATTCATCGATCATTTTCTACAGAATCCGCTTGATCACAAGATTCATCATTTTTTCCTGACCGCTTGAATGTGGTTGGAATGTGATGATCAATCAATGAGTTATCCCAAATAGTTGGCAAGCTGGTTAGAAAACAATCTAAAAGTTAGTAACTCGGACGCATATGACTGAGTAAGTGGCGTCAAAATGTGTCAAAAGGCATTGCATGAACTTTCCCACCGCCTTAGGATCATTACCTTTCTCCTTGTATAATCGTTCACTTTTGTATGCATGGAACCCGTAAGCCACCAACACTAGTAGTTTGTACTTTCTTTCTAAAGCCGGAAGACTAGCATCCCTATTTAGTTCCTTGATCGTCATAATGGCCGATGCTCAAGCTTCACCGGTAAATGACAAGCCTTGACGTAAACTAGTGGACAAGGTGAAGTGCCGATCAATAGGAGTCTTGCGAGCTCGAAAGAACCAAAGGTCCTCAATCGAGCATTATTGACCAATCCTTGAGAGATTGATCGATCATTTTCTACAGAATCCGCTTGATCACAAGATTCATCATTTTTTCCTGACCGCATGAATGTGGTAGGTATGTGATGATCTATCGATGAGTTATCCCAAATAGTTGGCAAGCTGGTTAGAAAACAATCTAAAAGTTAGTAACTCGGACGCATATGACTGAGTAAGTGGCGTCAAAATGTGTCAAAAGGCATTGCATGAACTTTCCCACCGCCTTAGGATCATTACCTTTCTCCTTGTATAATCGTTCACTTTTGTATGCATGGAACCTGTAAGCCACCAACACTAGTAGTTTGTACTTTCTTTCTAAAGCTGGAAGACTAGCATCCCTATTTAGTTCCTTGATCGTCATAATGGCTGATGCTCAAGCTTCACTGGTAAATGACAAGCCTTGACAGAAACTAGTGGACAAGGTGAAGTGCCGATCAATAGGAGTCTTGCAGGCAGTTCGAAAGAACCAAAGGTCCTCAATCGAGCATTATTGACCAATCCTTGAGAGATTGATCGATCATTTTCTACAGAATCCGCTTGATCACAAGATTCATCATTTTTTCCTGACCGCATGAATGTGGTAGGTATGTGATGATCTATCGATGAGTTATCCCAAATAGTTGGCAAGCTATTTAGAAAACAATCTGAAGGTTAGTAACTTGGACGCATATGACTGAGTAAGTGGCATCAAAATGTGTCAAAAGGCATTCCATGAACTTTCCCACCGCCTTAGCATCATTACCTTTCTCCTTGTATAATCGTTAACTTTTGTATGCATGGAACTCGTAAGCCACCAACACTAGTAGTTTATACTTTCTTTCTAAAGTTGGAAGACTAGCATCCATATTTAGTAGCTTCATCGTCCATAATGGCTGTTGCTCAAGCTTCACTGATAAATGCCAAGCCTTGCCATAAACTAGTGGACAAGGTGAAGTGCCGATCGATAGGAGTCTTGCATGCAGTTCGAAAGAATCAAAGGTCCTCAGTCGAGCTTTATTGACCAATACTTGAGAGATTGATCGATCATTTTCTACAGAATCCGCTTGATCACAAGATTCATCATTTTTTCCCGACCGCTTGAATGTGGTTGGTATGTGATGATCAATCGATGAGTTATCCCAAATAGTTGGCAAGCTGGTTAGAAAACAATCTAAAAGTTAGTAACTCGGACGCATATGACTCGATAAGTGGCGTCAAAATGTGTCAAAAGGCATTGCATGAACTTTCCCACCGCCTTAGCATCATTACCTTTCTCCTTGTATAATCGTTCACTTTTGTATGCATGGAACCCGTATGCCACCAACACTAGTAATTTATACTTTCTTTCAAATGCTGGAAGGCTAGCACCCATATTTAGTAGCTTCATCGTCCATAATGGTTGTTGCTCAAGCTTCACTAGTGAATGACAAGCCTTGACATAAACTAGTGGACAAGGTAAAGTGCCGATCAATATGTGTCTTGCGGAGCGGTTCGAAAGAACCAAAGGTCGTCAATCGACCATTATTGACCAATACTTGAGAGATTGATCGATCATTTTCTACGTAATCCGCTTGATCACAAGATTCATCATTTTTTCCCGACCGCTTGAATGTGGTTGGTATGTGATGATCAATCGATGAGTTATCCCAAATAGTTGGCAAGCTGGTTAGAAAACAATCTAAAAGTTAGTAACTCGGACGCCTATGACTCGGAAGTGGCGTCAAAATGTGTCAAAAGGCATTGCATGAACTTTCCCACCGCCTTAGCATCATTACCTTTCTCCTTGTATAATCGTTCACTTTTGTATGCATGGAACCTGTATGCCACCAACACTAGTAATTTATACTTTCTTTCAAATGCTGGAAGGCTAGCACCCATATTTAGTAGCTTCATCGTCCATAATGGTTGTTGCTCAAGCTTCACTAGTGAATGACAAGCCTTGACATAAACTAGTGGACAAGGTAAAGTGCCGATCAATATGTGTCTTGCAGGCAGTTCGAAAGAACCAAAGGTCGTCAATCGACCATTATTGACCAATACTTGAGAGATTATCGATCATTTTCTACGAAATCCGCTTGATCACAAGATTCATCATTTTTTCCCGACCGCTTGAATGTGGTTGGTATGTGATGATCAATCGATGAGTTATCCCAAATAGTTGGCAAGCTGGTTAGAAAACAATCTAAAAGTTAGTAACTCGGACGCATATGACTGAGTAAGTGGCGTCAAAATGTGTCAAAAGGCATTGGATGAACTTTCCCACCGCCTTAGCATCATTACCTTTCTCCTTGTATAATCGTTCACTTTTGTATGCATGGAACCTGTATGCCACCAACACTAGTAATTTATACTTTCTTTCAAATGCTGGAAGGCTAGCACGCATATTTAGTAGCTTCATCGTCCATAATGGTTGTTGCTCAAGCTTCACTAGTGAATGACAAGCCTTGACATAAACTAGTGGACAAGGTAAAGTGCCGATCGATATGTGTCTTGCAGGCAGTTCGAAAGAACCAAAGGTCGTCAATCGACCATTATTGACCAATACTTGAGAGATTGATCGATCATTTTCTACAGAATCCGCTTGATCACAAGATTCATCATTTTTTCCTCACCGCTTGAATGTGGTTGGTATGTGATGATCAATCGATGAGTTATCCCAAATAGTTGGCAAGCTGGTTAGAAAACAATCTAAAGGTTAGTAACTCGGACGCATATGACTGAGTAAGTGGCGTCAAAATGTGTCAAAAGGTATTGCATGAACTTTCCCACCGCCTTAGGATCATTACCTTTCTCCTTGTATAATCGTTCACATTTGTATGCATGGAACCTGTAAGCCACCAACACTAGTAGTTTATACTTTCTTTCTAAAGCTTGAAGACTAGCATCCATATTTAGTAGATGGATCGTCCAATATGGCTTTTGCTCAAGTTTCACTGGTAAATAACAAGCCTTGACATAAACTAATGGACAAGGTGAAGTGCCGATCAATAGGAGTCTTGCAGGCAGTTTGAAACAACCAAAGGTCCTCAATCGAGCATTATTGACCAATCCTTGAGAGATTGATCGATCATTTTCTACAGAATCCGCTTGATCACAAGATTCATCATTTTTTCCTGACCGCATGAATGTGGTAGGTATGTGATGTTCTATCGATGAGTTATCCCAAATAGTTGGCAAGCTGGTTAGAAAACAATCTAAAAGTTAGTAACTCGGACGCATATGACTCAGTAAGTGGCGTCAAAATGTGTCAAAAGGCATTGCATGAACTTTCCCACCGCCTTAGCATCATTACCTTTCTCCTTGTATAATCGTTCACTTTTGTATGCATGGAACCCGTATGCCACCAACACTAGTAATTTATACTTTCTTTCAAATGCCTTGGAAGGCTAGCACCCATATTTAGTAGCTTCATCGTCCATAATGGTTGTTGCTCAAGCTTCACTAGTGAATGACAAGCCTTGACATAAACTAGTGGACAAGGTAAAGTGCCGATCAATATGTGTCTTGCGGCGGTTCGAAAGAACCAAAGGTCGTCAATCGACCATTATTGACCAATACTTGAGAGATTGATCGATCATTTTCTACGTAATCCGCTTGATCACAAGATTCATCATTTTTTCCCGACCGCTTGAATGTGGTTGGTATGTGATGATCAATCGATGAGTTATCCCAAATAGTTGGCAAGCCGGTTAGAAAACAATCTAAAAGTTAGTAACTCGGACGCCTATGACTCGAGTAAGTGGCGTCAAAATGTGTCAAAAGGCATTGCATGAACTTTCCCACCGCCTTAGCATCATTACCTTTCTCCTTGTATAATCGTTCACTTTTGTATGCATGGAACCTGTATGCCACCAACACTAGTAATTTATACTTTCTTTCAAATGCTGGAAGGCTAGCACCCATATTTAGTAGCTTCATCGTCCATAATGGTTGTTGCTCAAGCTTCACTAGTGAATGACAAGCCTTGACATAAACTAGTGGACAAGGTAAAGTGCCGATCAATATGTGTCTTGCAGGCAGTTCGAAAGAACCAAAGGTCGTCAATCGACCATTATTGACCAATACTTGAGAGATTGATCGATCATTTTCTACAGAATCCGCTTGATCACAAGATTCATCATTTTTTCCCGACCGCTTGAATGTGGTTGGTATGTGATGATCAATCGATGAGTTATCCCAAATAGTTGGCAAGCCGGTTAGAAAACAATCTAAAAGTTAGTAACTCGGACGCATATGACTGAGTAAGTGGCGTCAAAATGTGTCAAAAGGCATTGGATGAACTTTCCCACCGCCTTAGCATCATTACCTTTCTCCTTGTATAATCGTTCACTTTTGTATGCATGGAACCTGTATGCCACCAACACTAGTAATTTATACTTTCTTTCAAATGCTGGAAGGCTAGCACGCATATTTAGTAGCTTCATCGTCCATAATGGTTGTTGCTCAAGCTTCACTAGTGAATGACAAGCCTTGACATAAACTAGTGGACAAGGTAAAGTGCCGATCGATATGTGTCTTGCGGGCGCTTCGAAAGAACCAAAGGTCGTCAATCGACCATTATTGACCAATACTTGAGAGATTGATCGATCATTTTCTACAGAATCCGCTTGATCACAAGATTCATCATTTTTTCCTCACCGCTTGAATGTGGTTGGTATGTGATGATCAATCGATGAGTTATCCCAAATAGTTGGCAAGCTGGTTAGAAAACAATCTAAAGGTTAGTAACTCGGACGCATATGACTGAGTAAGTGGCGTCAAAATGTGTCAAAAGGTATTGCATGAACTTTCCCACCGCCTTAGGATCATTACCTTTCTCCTTGTATAATCGTTCACATTTGTATGCATGGAACCTGTAAGCCACCAACACTAGTAGTTTATACTTTCTTTCTAAAGCTGGAAGACTAGCATCCATATTTAGTAGATGGATCGTCCAATATGGCTTTTGCTCAAGTTTCACTGGTAAATAACAAGCCTTGACATAAACTAATGGACAAGGTGAAGTGCCGATCAATAGGAGTCTTGCGTGCTTTGAAACAACCAAAGGTCCTCAATCGAGCATTATTGACCAATCCTTGAGAGATTGATCGATCATTTTCTACAGAATCCGCTTGATCACAAGATTCATCATTTTTTCCTGACCGCATGAATGTGGTAGGTATGTGATGTTCTATCGATGAGTTATCCCAAATAGTTGGCAAGCTGTTTAGAAAACAATCTGAAGGTTAGTAACTTGGACGCATATGACTGAGTAAGTGGCGTCAAAATGTGTCAAAAGGCATTGCATGAACTTTCCCACCGCCTTAGCATCATTACCTTTCTCCTTGTATAATCGTTCACATTTGTATGCATGGAACTTGTAAGCCACCAACACTAGTAGTTTGTACTTTCTTTCTAAAGCTGAAAGACTAGCATCCATATTTAGTAGCTGGATCGTCCATTATGGCTTTTGCTCAAGTTTCACTGGTAAATAACAAGCCTTGACATAAACTAGTGGACAACGTGAAGTGCGGATCAATAGGAGTCTTGCAGGCAGTTCGAAAGAACCAAAGGTCCTCAATCGAGCATTATTGACCAATCCTTGAGAGATTGATCGATCATTTTCTACAGAATCCGCTTGATCACAAGATTCATCATTTTTTCCTGACCGCATGAATGTGGTAGGTATGTGATGATCTATCGATGAGTTATCCCAAATAGTTGGCAAGCTATTTAGAAAACAATCTGAAGGTTAGTAACTTGGACGCATATGACTGAGTAAGTGGCGTCAAAATGTGTCAAAAGGCATTCCATGAACTTTCCCACCGCCTTAGCATCATTACCTTTCTCCTTGTATAATCGTTAACTTTTGTATGCATGGAACCTGTAAGCCACAAACACTAGTAGTTTATACTTTCTTTCGAAAGTTGGAAGACTAGCATCCATATTTAGTAGCTTCATCGTCCATAATGGCTGTTGCTCAAGCTTCACTGGTAAATGCCATGCCTTGCCATAAACTAGTGGACAAGGTGAAGTGCCGATCGATAGGAGTCTTGCATGCAGTTCGAAAGAACCAAAGGTCCTCAATCGAGCATTATTGACCAATACTTGAGAGATTGATCGATCATTTTCTACGAATCCGCTTGATCACAAGATTCATCATTTTTTCCCCGACCGCTTGAATGTGGTTGGTATGTGATGATCAATCGATGAGTTATCCCAAATAGTTGGTAAGCCGGTTATAAAACCATCCGAAGGTTAGTAACTCGGACGCATATGACCGAGTGAGTGGCGTCAAAATGTGTCAAAAGGCATTGCATGAACTTTCCCACCGCCTTAGCATCATTACCTTTCTCCTTGTATAATCGTTCACATTTGTATGCATGGAACCCGTAAGCCACCAACACTAGTAGTTTGTACTTTCTTTCTAAAGCTGGAAGACTAGCATCCATATTTAGTAGCTGGATCGTCCATTATGGCTTTTGCTCAAGTTTCACTGGTAAATAACAAGCCTTGACATAAACTAGTGGACAAGGTGAAGTGCCGATCAATAGGAGTCTTGCAGGCAGTTCGAAAGAACCAAAGGTCCTCAATCGAGCATTATTTACCAATCCTTGAGAGATTGATCGATCATTTTCTACAGAATCCGCTTGATCACAAGATTCATCATTTTTTCCTGACCGCATGAATGTGGTAGGTATGTGATGATCTATCGATGAGTTATCCCAAATAGTTGGCAAGCTGTTTAGAAAACAATCAGAAGGTTAGTAACTTAGACGCATATGACTGAGTAAGTGGCGTGAAAATGTGTCAAAAGGCATTGCATGAACTTTCCCACCGCCTTAGCATCATTACCTTTCTCCTTGTATAATCGTTCACATTTGTATGCATGGAACCTGTAAGCCACCAACACTAGTAGTTTGTACTTTCTTTCTAAAGATGGAAGGCTAGCATCCATATTTAGTAGCTGGATCGTCCATTATGGCTTTTGCTCAAGTTTCACTGGTAAATAACAAGCCTTGACATAAACTAGTGGACAAGGTGAAGTGCCGATCAAGAGGAGTCTTGCAGGCAGTTCGAAAGAACCAAAGGTCCTACGTCGAGCTTTATTGACCAATACTTGAGAGATTGATCGATCATTTTCTACAGAATCCGCTTGATCACAAGATTCATCATTTTTTCCTGACCGCATGAATGTGGTAGGTATGTGATGATCTATCGATGAGTTATCCCATATAGTTGGCAAGCTGTTTAGAAAACAATCTGAAGGTTAGTAACTTGGACGCATATGACTGAGTAAGTGGCGTCAAAATGTGTCAAAAGGCATTCCATGAACTTTCCCACCGCCTTAGCATCATTACCTTTCTCCTTGTATAATCGTTCACTTTTGTATGCATGGAACCTGTATGCCACCAACACTAATAGTTTGTACTTTCTTTCTAAAGCTGGAAGACTAGCATCCATATTTAGTAGCTTCATCGTCCATAATGGCAGTTGCTCAAACTTCACTGGTAAATGCCAAGCCTTGCCATAAACTAGTGGACAAGGTGAAGTGCCGATCGATAGGAGTCTTGCATGCAGTTTGAAAGAACCAAAGGTCCTCAATCGACCATTATTGACCAATACTTGAGAGATTGATCGATCATTTTCTACAGAATCCGCTTGATCACAAGATTCATCATTTTTTCCTGACCGCTTGAATGTGGTTGAATTGTGATGATCAATCGATGAGTTATCCCAAATAGTTGGCAAGCTGGTTATAAAACAATCTGAAGGTTAGTAACTCGGACGCATATGACTGAGTGAGTGGCGTCAAAATGTGTCAAAAGGCATTCCATGAACTTTCCCACCGCCTTAGCATCATTACCTTTCTCCTTGTATAATCGTTAACTTTTGTATGCATGGAACCTGTAAGCCACCAACACTAGTAGTTTATACTTTCTTTCTAAAGTTGGAAGGCTAGCATCCATATTTAGTAGCTTCATCGTCCATAATGGCTGTTGCTCAAGCTTCACTGGTAAATGCCAAGCCTTGACATAAACTAGTGGACAAGGTGAAGTGCCGATCGATAGGAGTCTTGCATGCAGTTCGAAAGAACCAAACGTCGTCAATCGAGCATTATTGACCAATACTTGAGAGATTGATCGATCATTTTCTACAGAATCCGCTTGATCACAAGATTCATCATTTTTTCTGACCGCTTGAATGTGGTTGGTATGTGATGATCAATCGATGAGATATCCCAAATAGTTGGCAAGCTGGTTATAAAACAATCTGAAGGTTAGTAACTCGGACGCATATGACTTAGTGAGTGGCGTCAAAATGTGTCAAAAGGCATTGCATGAACTTTCCCACCGCCTTAGCATCATTACCTTTCTCCTTGTATAATCGTTCACATTTGTATGCATGGAACCTGTAAGCCACCAACACTAGTAGTTTGTACTTTCTTTCTAAAGTCGGAAGACTAGCATCCATATTTAGTAGCCGGATCGTCCATTATGGCTTTTGCTCAAGTTTCACTGGTAAATAACAAACCTTGACATAAACTAGTGGACAAGGTGAAGTGCCGATCAATAGGAGTCTTGCAGGCAGTTCGAAAGAACCAAAGGTCCTCAATCGAGCATTATTGACCAATCCTTGAGAGATTGATCCATCATTTTCTCAAGAATCCGCTTGATCACAAGATTAATCATTTTTTCCCGACCGCTTGAATGTGGTTGGTATGTGATGATCAATCGATGAGTTATCCCAAATAGTTGGCAAGCTGGTTAGAAAACAATCTAAAGGTTAGTAACTCGGACGCATATGATTGAGTAAGTGGCGTCAAAATGTGTCAAAAGGAATTGCATGAACTTTCCCACCGCCTTAGCATCATTACCTTTCTCCTTGTATAATCGTTCACATTTGTATGCATGGAACCTGTAAGCCACCAATACTATTAGTTTGTACTTTCTTTCTAAAGCTGGAAGACTAGCATCCATATTTAGTAGCTGGATCGTCCATTATGGCTTTTGCTCAAGTTTCACTGGTAAATAACAAGCCTTGACATAAACTAGTGGAAAAGGTGAAGTGCGGATCAATAGGAGTCTTGCGGGCGCTTCGAAAGAACCAAAGGTCCTCAATCGAGCATTATTGACCAATCCTTGAGAGATTGATCGATCATTTTCTACGAAATCCGCTTGATCACAAGATTCATCATTTTTTCCCCGACCGCATGAATGTGGTAGGTATGTGATGATCTATCGATGAGTTATCCCAAATAGTTGGCAAGCTGTTTAGAAAACAATCTGAAGGTTAGTAACTTTGACGCATATGACTGAGTAAGTGGCGTCAAAATATGTCAAAAGGCATTCCGTGAACTTTCCCACCGCCTTAGCATCATTACCTTTCTCCTTGTATAATCGTTAACTTTTGTATGCATGGAACCTATAAGCCACCAACACTAGTAGTTTATACTTTCTTTCTATAGTTGGAAGACTAGCATCCATATTTAGTAGCTTCATCGTCCTTAATGGCTATTGCTCAAGCTTCACTGGTAAATGCCAAGCCTTGCCATAAACTAGTGGACAAGGTGAAGTGCCGATCGATAGGAGTCTTTCATGCAGTTCGAAAGAACCAAAGGTCCTCAATCGAGCATTATTGACCAATACTTGAGAGATTGATCGATTATTTTCTACGAATCCGCTTGATCACAAGATTCATCATTTTTTCCCGACCGCTTGAATGTGGTTGGTATGTGATGATCAATCGATGAGTTATCCCAAATAGTTGGCAAGTCGGTTATAAAACAATCTGAAGGTTAGTAACTCGGACGCATATGACTGAGTGAGTGGTGTCAAAATGTGTCAAAAGGCATTGCATGAACTTTCCCACCGCCTTAGCATCATTACCTTTCTCCTTGTATAATCGTTCACTTTTGTATGCATGGAACCTGTATGCCACCAACACTAGTAATTTATACTTTCTTTCAAATGCTGGAAGGCTAGCACCCATATTTAGTAGCTTCATCGTCCATAATGGTTGTTGCTCAAGCTTCACTAGTAAATGACAAGCCTTGACATAAACTACTGGACAAGGTAAAGTGCCGATCGATATGTGTCTTGCAGGCAGTTTGAAAGAACCAAAGGTCCTCAATCGAGCTTTATTGACCAATCCTTGAGATATTGATCGATCATTTTCTACAGAATCCGCATGATCACAAGATTCATCATTTTTTCCTGACCGCTTGAATGTGGTTGGTATGTGATGATCAATCGATGAGTTATCCCAAATAGTTGGCAAACTGGTTAGAAAACAATCTAAAGGTTAGTAACTCGGACGCATATGACCGAGTAAGTGGCGTCAAAATGTGTCAAAAGGCATTGCATGAACTTTCCCACCGCCTTAGGATCATTACCTTTCTCCTTGTATAATCGTTTACATTTGTATGCATGGAACCCGTCGCCCACCAACACTAGTAGTTTATACTTTCTTTCTAAAGTCGGAAGACTAGCATCCATATTTAGTAGCCGGATCGTCCATTATGGCTTTTGCTCAAGTTTCACGGGTAAATAACAAGCCTTGACATAAACTAGTGGACAAGGTGAAGTGCCGGTCAATAGGAGTCTTGCGAGCGGTTCGAAAGAACCAAAGGTCCTCAATCGAGCATTATTGACCAATCCTTGAGAGATTGATCGATCATTTTCTACGAATCCGCTTGATCACAAGATTCATCATTTTTTCCTAACCGCATGAATGTGGTAGGTATGTGATGATCTATAGATGAGTTATCCCAAATAGTTGGCAAGCTGTTTAGAAAACAATCTGAAGGTTAGTAACTCGGACGCATATGACTGAGTAAGTGGCGTCAAAATGTGTCAAAAGGCATTGCATGAACTTTCCCACCGCCTTAGCATCATTACCTTTCTCCTTGTATAATCGTTAACTTTTGTATGCATGGAACCCGTAAGCCACCAACACTAGTAGTTTATACTTTCTTTCTAAAGTTGGAAGACTAGCATCCATATTTATTAGCTTCATCGTCCATAATGGTCGTTTCTCAAGCTTCACCGGTAAATGCCAAGCCTTGCCATAACCTAGTGGACAAGGTGAAGTGCCGATCGATAGGAGTCTTGCATGCGAGTTCGAAAGAACCAAAGGTCCTCAATCGAGCATTATTGACCAATACTTGAGAGATTGATCGATCATTTTCTACGAGAATCCGCTTGATCACAAGATTCATCATTTTTTCGACCGCTTGAATGTGGTTGGTATGTGATGATCAATCGATGAGATATCCCAAATAGTTGGCAAGCTGGTTATAAAACAATCTGAAGGTTAGTAACTCGGACGCATATGACTGAGTGAGTGGCGTCAAAATGTGTCAAAAGGCATTGCATGAACTTTCCCACCGCCTTAGCATCATTACCTTTCTCCTTGTATAATCGTTTACATTTGTATGCATGGAACCTGTCGCCCACCAACACTAGTAGTTTATACTTTCTTTCTAAAGCTGGAAGACTAGCATCCATATTTAGTAGCCGGATCGTCCATTATGGCTTTTGCTCAAGTTTCACAGTAAATAACAAGCCTTGACATAAACTAGTGGACAAGGTGAAGTGCCGGTCAATAGGAGTCTTGCGGGCGAGTCGAAAGAACCAAAGGTCCTCAATCGAGCATTATTGACCAATCCTTGAGAGATTGATCGATCATTTTCTACGAAATCCGCTTGATCACAAGATTCATCATTTTTTCCTAACCGCATGAATGTGGTAGGTATGTGATGATCTATAGATGAGTTATCCCAAATAGTTGGCAAGCCGTTTAGAAAACAATCGAAAGGTTAGTAACTCGGACGCATATGACCGAGTAAGTGGCGTCAAAATGTGTCAAAAGGCATTCCATGAACTTTCCCACCGCCTTAGCATCATTACCTTTCTCCTTGTATAATCGTTAACTTTTGTATGCATGGAACCCGTAAGCCACCAACACTAGTAGTTTATACTTTCTTTCTATAGTTGGAAGACTAGCATCCATATTTAGTAGCTTCATCGTCCATAATGGTCGTTGCTCAAGCTTCACCGGTAAATGCCAAGCCTTGCCATAAACTAGTGGACAAGGTGAAGTGCCGATCGATAGGAGTCTTGCATGCGGTTCGAAAGAACCAAAGGTCCTCAATCGAGCATTATTGACCAATACTTGAGAGATTGATCGATCATTTTCTACGAATCCGCTTGATCACAAGATTCATCATTTTTTCGACCGCTTGAATGTGGTTGGTATGTGATGATCAATCGATGAGATATCCCAAATAGTTGGCAAGCCGGTTATAAAACAATCTGAAGGTTAGTAACTCGGACGCATATGACTGAGTGAGTGGCGTCAAAATGTGTCAAAAGGCATTGCATGAACTTTCCCACCGCCTTAGCATCATTACCTTTCTCCTTGTATAATCGTTTACATTTGTATGCATGGAACCTGTCAGCCACCAACACTAGTAGTTTATACTTTCTTTCTAAAGCTGGAAGACTAGCATCCATATTTAGTAGTTGGATCGTCCATTATGGCTTTTGCTCAAGTTTCACAGGTAAATAACAAGCCTTGACATAAACTAGTGGACAAGGTGAAGTGCCGGTCAATAGGAGTCTTGCGGTGCGCTTCGAAAGAACCAAAGGTCCTCAATCGAGCATTATTGACCAATCCTTGAGAGATTGATCGATCATTTTCTACGAATAATCGCTTGATCACAAGATTCATCATTTTTTCCTAACCGCATGAATGTGGTAGGTATGTGATGATCTATAGATGAGTTATCCCAAATAGTTGGCAAGCCGTTTAGAAAACAATCGAAGGTTAGTAACTCGGACGCATATGACCGAGTAAGTGGCGTCAAAATGTGTCAAAAGGCATTCCATGAACTTTCCCACCGCCTTAGCATCATTACCTTTCTCCTTGTATAATCGTTAACTTTTGTATGCATGGAACCCGTAAGCCACCAACACTAGTAGTTTATACTTTCTTTCTATAGTTGGAAGACTAGCATCCATATTTAGTAGCTTCATCGTCCATAATGGCCGTTGCTCAAGCTTCACCGGTAAATGCCAAGCCTTGCCATAAACTAGTGGACAAGGTGAAGTGCCGATCGATAGGAGTCTTGCATGCGCTTCGAAAGAACCAAAGGTCCTCAATCGAGCATTATTGACCAATACTTGAGAGATTGATCGATCATTTTCTACGTAATCCGCTTGATCACAAGATTCATCAATTTTTCCCGACCGCTTGAATGTGGTTGGTATGTGATGATCAATCGATGAGTTATCCCAAATAGTTGGCAAGCCGGTTATAAAATAATCCGAAGGTTAGTAACTCGGATGCATATGACCGAGTGAGTGGCGTCAAAATGTGTCAAAAGGCATTGCATGAACTTTCCCACCGCCTTAGCATCATTACCTTTCTCCTTGTATAATCGTTCACTTTTGTATGCATGGAACCCGTATGCCACCAACACTAGTAATTTATACTTTCTTTCAAATGCCGGAAGGCTAGCACCCATATTTAGTAGCTTCATCGTCCATAATGGTTGTTGCTCAAGCTTCACTAGTAAATGACAAGCCTTGACATAAACTACTGGACAAGGTAAAGTGCCGATCGATATGTGTCTTGCGGGCAGTTTGAAAGAACCAAAGGTCCTCAATCGAGCTTTATTGACCAATCCTTGAGAGATTGATCGATCATTTTCTACAGAATCCGCATGATCACAAGATTCATCATTTTTTCCTGACCGCTTGAATGTGGTTGGTATGTGATGATCAATCGATGAGTTATCCCAAATAGTTGGCAAGCCGGTTATAAAACAATCCGAAGGTTAGTAACTCGGACGCATATGACCGAGTGAGTGGCGTCAAAATGTGTCAAAAGGCATTCCATGAACTTTCCCACCGCCTTAGCATCATTACCTTTCTCCTTGTATAATCGTTAACTTTTGTATGCATGGAACCCGTAAGCCACCAACACTAGTAGTTTATACTTTCTTTCTATAGTTGGAAGACTAGCATCCATATTTAGTAGCTTCATCGTCCATAATGGCCGTTGCTCAAGCTTCACCGGTAAATGCCAAGCCTTGCCATAAACTAGTGGACAAGGTGAAGTGCCGATCGATAGGAGTCTTGCATGCGCTTCGAAAGAACCAAAGGTCCTCAATCGAGCATTATTGACCAATACTTGAGAGATTGATCGATCATTTTCTACGAAATCCGCTTGATCACAAGATTCATCATTTTTTCGACCGCTTGAATGTGGTTGGTATGTGATGATCAATCGATGAGATATCCCAAATAGTTGGCAAGCTGGTTATAAAACAATCTGAAGGTTAGTAACTCGGACGCATATGACTGAGTGAGTGGCGTCAAAATGTGTCAAAAGGCATTGCATGAACTTTCCCACCGCCTTAGGATCATTACCTTTCTCCTTGTATAATCGTTTACATTTGTATGCATGGAACCCGTCAGCCCACCAACACTAGTAGTTTATACTTTCTTTCTAAAGCCGGAAGACTAGCATCCATATTTAGTAGCTGGATCGTCCATTATGGCTTTTGCTCAAGTTTCACAGGTAAATAACAAGCCTTGACATAAACTAGTGGACAAGGTGAAGTGCCGGTCAATAGGAGTCTTGCAGGCAGTTCGAAAGAACCAAAGGTCCTCAATCGAGCATTATTGACCAATCCTTGAGAGATTGATCGATCATTTTCTACAGAATCTGCTTGATCACAAGATTCATCATTTTTTCCTAACCGCATGAATGTGGTAGGTATGTGATGATCTATAGATGAGTTATCCCAAATAGTTGGCAAGCTGTTTAGAAAACAATCTGAAGGTTAGTAACTCGGACGCATATGACTGAGTAAGTGGCGTCAAAATGTGTCAAAAGGCATTCCATGAACTTTCCCACCGCCTTAGCATCATTACCTTTCTCCTTGTATAATCGTTAACTTTTGTATGCATGGAACCCGTAAGCCACCAACACTAGTAGTTTATACTTTCTTTCTATAGTTGGAAGACTAGCATCCATATTTAGTAGCTTCATCGTCCATAATGGCCGTTGCTCAAGCTTCACCGGTAAATGCCAAGCCTTGCCATAAACTAGTGGACAAGGTGAAGTGCCGATCGATAGGAGTCTTGCATGCGGTTCGAAAGAACCAAAGGTCCTCAATCGAGCATTATTGACCAATACTTGAGAGATTGATCGATCATTTTCTACGAATCCGCTTGATCACAAGATTCATCAATTTTTCCCGACCGCTTGAATGTGGTTGGTATGTGATGATCAATCGATGAGTTATCCCAAATAGTTGGCAAGCCGGTTATAAAATAATCCGAAGGTTAGTAACTCGGATGCATATGACCGAGTGAGTGGCGTCAAAATGTGTCAAAAGGCATTGCATGAACTTTCCCACCGCCTTAGCATCATTACCTTTCTCCTTGTATAATCGTTCACTTTTGTATGCATGGAACCTGTATGCCACCAACACTAGTAATTTATACTTTCTTTCAAATGCTGGAAGGCTAGCACCCATATTTAGTAGCTTCATCGTCCATAATGGTTGTTGCTCAAGCTTCACTAGTAAATGACAAGCCTTGACATAAACTACTGGTCAAGGTAAAGTGCCGATCGATATGTGTCTTGCGTGTGCGGTTTGAAAGAACCAAAGGTCCTCAATCGAGCTTTATTGACCAATCCTTGAGAGATTGATCGATCATTTTCTACGAAATCCGCATGATCACAAGATTCATCATTTTTTCCCGACCGCTTGAATGTGGTTGGTATGTGATGATCAATCGATGAGTTATCCCAAATAGTTGGCAAGCCGGTTATAAAACAATCCGAAGGTTAGTAACTCGGACGCATATGACCGAGTGAGTGGCGTCAAAATGTGTCAAAAGGCATTGCATGAACTTTCCCACCGCCTTAGCATCATTACCTTTCTCCTTGTATAATCGTTCACTTTTGTATGCATGGAACCTGTATGCCACCAACACTAGTAATTTATACTTTCTTTCAAATGCTGGAAGGCTAGCACCCATATTTAGTAGCTTCATCGTCCATAATGGTTGTTGCTCAAGCTTCACTAGTAAATGACAAGCCTTGACATAAACTACTGGACAAGGTAAAGTGCCGATCGATATGTGTCTTGCTGGCAGTTTGAAAGAACCAAAGGTCCTCAATCGAGCTTTATTGACCAATCCTTGAGAGATTGATCGATCATTTTCTACGAGAATCCGCATGATCACAAGATTCATCATTTTTTCCCGACCGCTTGAATGTGGTTGGTATGTGATGATCAATCGATGAGTTATCCCAAATAGTTGGCAAGCCGGTTAGAAAACAATCTAAAGGTTAGTAACTCGGACGCATATGACCGAGTAAGTGGCGTCAAAATGTGTCAAAAGGCATTCCATGAACTTTCCCACCGCCTTAGCATCATTACCTTTCTCCTTGTATAATCGTTAACTTTTGTATGCATGGAACCCGTAAGCCACCAACACTAGTAGTTTATACTTTCTTTCTATAGTTGGAAGACTAGCATCCATATTTAGTAGCTTCATCGTCCATAATGGCCGTTGCTCAAGCTTCACCGGTAAATGCCAAGCCTTGCCATAAACTAGTGGACAAGGTGAAGTGCCGATCGATAGGAGTCTTGCATGCGGTTCGAAAGAACCAAAGGTCCTCAATCGAGCATTATTGACCAATACTTGAGAGATTGATCGATCATTTTCTACGTAATCCGCTTGATCACAAGATTCATCATTTTTTCCGACCGCTTGAATGTGGTTGGTATGTGATGATCAATCGATGAGATATCCCAAATAGTTGGCAAGCTGGTTATAAAACAATCTGAAGGTTAGTAACTCGGACGCATATGACTGAGTGAGTGGCGTCAAAATGTGTCAAAAGGCATTGCATGAACTTTCCCACCGCCTTAGGATCATTACCTTTCTCCTTGTATAATCGTTTACATTTGTATGCATGGAACCCGTCGCCCACCAACACTAGTAGTTTATACTTTCTTTCTAAAGTCGGAAGACTAGCATCCATATTTAGTAGCCGGATCGTCCATTATGGCTTTTGCTCAAGTTTCACAGTAAATAACAAGCCTTGACATAAACTAGTGGACAAGGTGAAGTGCCGGTCAATAGGAGTCTTGCAGGCAGTTCGAAAGAACCAAAGGTCCTCAATCGAGCATTATTGACCAATCCTTGAGAGATTGATCGATCATTTTCTACGAAATCCGCTTGATCACAAGATTCATCATTTTTTCCTAACCGCATGAATGTGGTAGGTATGTGATGATCTATAGATGAGTTATCCCAAATAGTTGGCAAGCCGTTTAGAAAACAATCGAAGGTTAGTAACTCGGACGCATATGACCGAGTAAGTGGCGTCAAAATGTGTCAAAAGGCATTCCATGAACTTTCCCACCGCCTTAGCATCATTACCTTTCTCCTTGTATAATCGTTAACTTTTGTATGCATGGAACCCGTAAGCCACCAACACTAGTAGTTTATACTTTCTTTCTATAGTTGGAAGACTAGCATCCATATTTAGTAGCTTCATCGTCCATAATGGCCGTTGCTCAAGCTTCACTGGTAAATGCCAAGCCTTGCCATAAACTAGTGGACAAGGTGAAGTGCCGATCGATAGGAGTCTTGCATGCAGTTCGAAAGAACCAAAGGTCCTCAATCGAGCATTATTGACCAATACTTGAGAGATTGATCGATCATTTTCTACGTAATCCGCTTGATCACAAGATTCATCAATTTTTCCCGACCGCTTGAATGTGGTTGGTATGTGATGATCAATCGATGAGTTATCCCAAATAGTTGGCAAGCCGGTTATAAAATAATCCGAAGGTTAGTAACTCGGATGCATATGACCGAGTGAGTGGCGTCAAAATGTGTCAAAAGGCATTGCATGAACTTTCCCACCGCCTTAGCATCATTACCTTTCTCCTTGTATAATCGTTCACTTTTGTATGCATGGAACCCGTATGCCACCAACACTAGTAATTTATACTTTCTTTCAAATGCCTGGAAGGCTAGCACCCATATTTAGTAGCTTCATCGTCCATAATGGTTGTTGCTCAAGCTTCACTAGTAAATGACAAGCCTTGACATAAACTACCGGACAAGGTAAAGTGCCGATCGATATGTGTCTTGCGGGCTTTGAAAGAACCAAAGGTCCTCAATCGAGCTTTATTGACCAATCCTTGAGAGATTGATCGATCATTTTCTACGAATCCGCATGATCACAAGATTCATCATTTTTTCCCGACCGCTTGAATGTGGTTGGTATGTGATGATCAATCGATGAGTTATCCCAAATAGTTGGCAAGCTAGGTTATAAAACAATCGAAGGTTAGTAACTCGGACGCATATGACCGAGTGAGTGGCGTCAAAATGTGTCAAAAGGCATTGCATGAACTTTCCCACCGCCTTAGGATCATTACCTTTCTCCTTGTATAATCGTTCACTTTTGTATGCATGGAACCCGTATGCCACCAACACTAGTAGTTTATACTTTCTTTCAAAAGCCGGAAGACTAGCACCCATATTTAGTAGCTGCATCGTCCATTATGGTTTTGCTCAAGTTTCACTAGTAAATAACAAGCCTTGACATAAACTAGTGGACAAGGTGAAGTGCCGGTCGATATGAGTCTTGCGGGCGGTTTGAAAGAACCAAAGGTCCTCAATCGAGCTTTATTGACCAATCCTTGAGAGATTGATCGATCATTTTCTACGAGAATCCGCATGATCACAAGATTCATCATTTTTTCCTAACCGCTTGAATGTGGTTGGTATGTGATGATCAATAGATGAGTTATCCCAAATAGTTGGCAAGCTGGTTAGAAAACAATCTAAAGGTTAGTAACTCGGACGCATATGACTGAGTAAGTGGCGTCAAAATGTGTCAAAAGGCATTCCATGAACTTTCCCACCGCCTTAGCATCATTACCTTTCTCCTTGTATAATCGTTAACTTTTGTATGCATGGAACCCGTAAGCCACCAACACTAGTAGTTTATACTTTCTTTCTATAGTTGGAAGACTAGCATCCATATTTAGTAGCTTCATCGTCCATAATGGCTTTTGCTCAAGCTTCACTGGTAAATGCCAAGCCTTGCCATAAACTAGTGGACAAGGTGAAGTGCCGATCGATAGGAGTCTTGCATGCAGTTCGAAAGAACCAAAGGTCCTCAATCGAGCATTATTGACCAATACTTGAGAGATTGATCGATCATTTTCTACGAATCCGCTTGATCACAAGATTCATCAATTTTTCCCGACCGCTTGAATGTGGTTGGTATGTGATGATCAATCGATGAGTTATCCCAAATAGTTGGCAAGCCGGTTATAAAACAATCCGAAGGTTAGTAACTCGGACGCATATGACCGAGTGAGTGGCGTCAAAATGTGTCAAAAGGCATTGCATGAACTTTCCCACCGCCTTAGCATCATTACCTTTCTCCTTGTATAATCGTTCACTTTTGTATGCATGGAACCCGTATGCCACCAACACTAGTAATTTATACTTTCTTTCAAATGCCGGAAGGCTAGCATCCATATTTAGTAGCTTCATCGTCCATAATGGTTGTTGCTCAAGCTTCACTAGTAAATGACAAGCCTTGACATAAACTACTGGACAAGGTAAAGTGCCGATCGATATGTGTCTTGCAGGCAGTTTGAAAGAACCAAAGGTCCTCAATCAAGCTTTATTGACCAATCCTTGAGAGATTGATCGATCATTTTCTACAGAATCCGCATGATCACAAGATTCATCATTTTTTCCCCGACCGCTTGAATGTGGTTGGTATGTGATGATCAATCGATGAGTTATCCCAAATAGTTGGCAAGCCGGTTAGAAAACAATCTAAAGGTTAGTAACTCGGACGCATATGACCGAGTAAGTGGCGTCAAAATGTGTCAAAAGGCATTGCATGAACTTTCCCACCGCCTTAGGATCATTACCTTTCTCCTTGTATAATCGTTTACATTTGTATGCATGGAACCCGTCCGGCCACCAACACTAGTAGTTTATACTTTCTTTCTAAAGCCGGAAGACTAGCATCCATATTTAGTAGCTTGATCGTCCATTATGGCTTTTGCTCAAGTTTCACAGTAAATAACAAGCCTTGACATAAACTAGTGGACAAGGTGAAGTGCCGGTCAATATGAGTCTTGCAGGCAGTTCGAAAGAACCAAAGGTCCTCAATCGAGCATTATTGACCAATCCTTGAGAGATTGATCGATCATTTTCTACAGAATCTGCTTGATCACAAGAGTCATCATTTTTTCCTAACCGCATGAATGTGGTAGGTATGTGATGATCTATAGATGAGTTATCCCAAATAGTTGGCAAGTCGTTTAGAAAACAATCAAGGTTAGTAACTCGGACGCATATGACCGAGTAAGTGGCGTCAAAATGTGTCAAAAGGCATTGCATGAACTTTCCCACCGCCTTAGCATCATTACCTTTCTCCTTGTATAATCGTTAACTTTTGTATGCATGGAACCCGTAAGCCACCAACACTAGTAGTTTATACTTTCTTTCTATAGTTGGAAGACTAGCATCCATATTTAGTAGCTTCATCGTCCATAATGGTCGTTGCTCAAGCTTCACTGGTAAATGCCAAGCCTTGCCATAAACTAGTGGACAAGGTGAAGTGCCGATCGATAGGAGTCTTGCATGCAGCTTCGAAAGAACCAAAGGTCCTCAATCGAGCATTATTGACCAATACTTGAGAGATTGATCGATCATTTTCTACGTAATCCGCTTGATCACAAGATTCATCAATTTTTCCCCGACCGCTTGAATGTGGTTGGTATGTGATGATCAATCGATGAGTTATCCCAAATAGTTGGCAAGTCGGTTATAAAATAATCCCAAGGTTAGTAACTCGGATGCATATGACCGAGTGAGTGGCGTCAAAATGTGTCAAAAGGCATTCCATGAACTTTCCCACCGCCTTAGCATCATTACCTTTCTCCTTGTATAATCGTTAACTTTTGTATGCATGGAACCCGTAAGCCACCAACACTAGTAGTTTATACTTTCTTTCTATAGTTGGAAGACTAGCATCCATATTTAGTAGCTTCATCGTCCATAATGGCCGTTGCTCAAGCTTCACCGGTAAATGCCAAGCCTTGCCATAAACTAGTGGACAAGGTGAAGTGCCGATCGATAGGAGTCTTGCATGCGGTTCGAAAGAACCAAAGGTCCTCAATCGAGCATTATTGACCAATACTTGAGAGATTGATCGATCATTTTCTACGTAATCCGCTTGATCACAAGATTCATCAATTTTTCCCCGACCGCTTTAATGTGGTTGGTATGTGATGATCAATCGATGAGTTATCCCAAATAGTTGGCAAGTCGGTTATAAAATAATCGAAGGTTAGTAACTCGGATGCATATGATCGAGTGAGTGGCGTCAAAATGTGTCAAAAGGCATTGCATGAACTTTCCCACCGCCTTAGCATCATTACCTTTCTCCTTGTATAATCGTTCACTTTTGTATGCATGGAACCTGTATGCCACCAACACTAGTAATTTATACTTTCTTTCAAATGCTGGAAGGCTAGCACCCATATTTAGTAGCTTCATTGTCCATAATGGTTGTTGCTCAAGCTTCACTAGTAAATGACAAGCCTTGACATAAACTACCGGACAAGGTAAAGTGCCGATCGATATGTGTCTTGCAGCGCGGTTGAAAGAACCAAAGGTCCTCAATCGAGCTTTATTGACCAATCCTTGAGAGATTGATCGATCATTTTCTACGTAATCCGCATGATCACAAGATTCATCATTTTTTCCCGACCGCTTGAATGTGGTTGGTATGTGATGATCAATCGATGAGTTATCCCAAATAGTTGGCAAGTCGGTTATAAAACAATCGAAGGTTAGTAACTCGGACGCATATGACCGAGTGAGTGGCGTCAAAATGTGTCAAAAGGCATTGCATGAACTTTCCCACCGCCTTAGCATCATTACCTTTCTCCTTGTATAATCGTTCACTTTTGTATGCATGGAACCTGTATGCCACCAACACTAGTAATTTATACTTTCTTTCAAATGCTGGAAGGCTAGCACCCATATTTAGTAGCTTCATCGTCCATAATGGTTGTTGCTCAAGCTTCACTAGTAAATGACAAGCCTTGACATAAACTACTGGACAAGGTAAAGTGCCGATCGATATGTGTCTTGCGGTAGCGGTTTGAAAGAACCAAAGGTCCTCAATCGAGCTTTATTGACCAATCCTTGAGAGATTGATCGATCATTTTCTACGTAATCCGCATGATCACAAGATTCATCATTTTTTCCCCGACCGCTTGAATGTGGTTGGTATGTGATGATCAATCGATGAGTTATCCCAAATAGTTGGCAAGCCGGTTAGAAAACAATCTAAAGGTTAGTAACTCGGACGCATATGACCGAGTAAGTGGCGTCAAAATGTGTCAAAAGGCATTGCATGAACTTTCCCACCGCCTTAGGATCATTACCTTTCTCCTTGTATAATCGTTTACATTTGTATGCATGGAACCTGTCAGCCACCAACACTAGTAGTTTATACTTTCTTTCTAAAGCTGGAAGACTAGCATCCATATTTAGTAGCTGGATCGTCCATTATGGCTTTTGCTCAAGTTTCACAGGTAAATAACAAGCCTTGACATAAACTAGTGGACAAGGTGAAGTGCCGGTCAATAGGAGTCTTGCAGGCAGTTCGAAAGAACCAAAGGTCCTCAATCGAGCATTATTGACCAATCCTTGAGAGATTGATCGATCATTTTCTGCGTAATCCGCTTGATCACAAGATTCATCATTTTTTCCTAACCGCATGAATGTGGTAGGTATGTGATGATCTATAGATGAGTTATCCCAAATAGTTGGCAAGCCGTTTAGAAAACAATCGAAGGTTAGTAACTCGGACGCATATGACCGAGTAAGTGGCGTCAAAATGTGTCAAAAGGCATTGCATGAACTTTCCCACCGCCTTAGCATCATTACCTTTCTCCTTGTATAATCGTTAACTTTTGTATGCATGGAACTCCGTAAGCCACCAACACTAGTAGTTTATACTTTCTTTCTATAGTTGGAAGACTAGCATCCATATTTAGTAGCTTCATCGTCCATAATGGCCGTTGCTCAAGCTTCACTCGGTAAATGCCAAGCCTTGCCATAAACTAGTGGACAAGGTGAAGTGCCGATCGATAGGAGTCTTGCATGCAGTTCGAAAGAACCAAAGGTCCTCAATCGAGCATTATTGACCAATACTTGAGAGATTGATCGATCATTTTCTACGAATCCGCTTGATCACAAGATTCATCAATTTTTCCCGACCGCTTGAATGTGGTTGGTATGTGATGATCAATCGATGAGTTATCCCAAATAGTTGGCAAGTCAAGTTATAAAATAATCTGAAGGTTAGTAACTCGGATGCATATGACCGAGTGAGTGGCGTCAAAATGTGTCAAAAGGCATTGCATGAACTTTCCCACCGCCTTAGCATCATTACCTTTCTCCTTGTATAATCGTTCACTTTTGTATGCATGGAACCCGTATGCCACCAACACTAGTAATTTATACTTTCTTTCAAATGCTGGAAGACTAGCACCCATATTTAGTAGCTTCATCGTCCATAATGGTTGTTGCTCAAGCTTCACTAGTAAATGACAAGCCTTGACATAAACTACTGGACAAGGTAAAGTGCCGATCGATATGTGTCTTGCAGGCAGTTTGAAAGAACCAAAGGTCCTCAATCAAGCTTTATTGACCAATCCTTGAGAGATTGATCGATCATTTTCTACGAATCCGCATGATCACAAGATTCATCATTTTTTCCCGACCGCTTGAATGTGGTTGGTATGTGATGATCAATCGATGAGTTATCCCAAATAGTTGGCAAGCTGGTTATAAAACAATCTGAAGGTTAGTAACTCGGACGCATATGACTGAGTGAGTGGCGTCAAAATGTGTCAAAAGGCATTGCATGAACTTTCCCACCGCCTTAGCATCATTACCTTTCTCCTTGTATAATCGTTCACTTTTGTATGCATGGAACCCGTATGCCACCAACACTAGTAATTTATACTTTCTTTCAAATGCCGGAAGGCTAGCACCCATATTTAGTAGCTTCATCGTCCATAATGGTTGTTGCTCAAGCTTCACTAGTAAATGACAAGCCTTGACATAAACTACCGGACAAGGTAAAGTGCCGATCGATATGTGTCTTGCAGTGCAGTTTGAAAGAACCAAAGGTCCTCAATCGAGCTTTATTGACCAATCCTTGAGAGATTGATCGATCATTTTCTACGAATCCGCATGATCACAAGATTCATCATTTTTTCCCCGACCGCTTGAATGTGGTTGGTATGTGATGATCAATCGATGAGTTATCCCAAATAGTTGGCAAGCCGGTTAGAAAACAATCTAAAGGTTAGTAACTCGGACGCATATGATCGAGTAAGTGGCGTCAAAATGTGTCAAAAGGCATTGCATGAACTTTCCCACCGCCTTAGGATCATTACCTTTCTCCTTGTATAATCGTTTACATTTGTATGCATGGAACCTCGTCACCCACCAACACTAGTAGTTTATACTTTCTTTCTAAAGCCGGAAGACTAGCATCCATATTTAGTAGCCGGATCGTCCATTATGGCTTTTGCTCAAGTTTCACGGGTAAATAACAAGCCTTGACATAAACTAGTGGACAAGGTGAAGTGCCGGTCAATAGGAGTCTTGCAGCGGTTCGAAAGAACCAAAGGTCCTCAATCGTGCATTATTGACCAATCCTTGAGAGATTGATCGATCATTTTCTACAGAATCTGCTTGATCACAAGATTCATCATTTTTTCCTAACCGTATGAATGTGGTAGGTATGTGATGATCTATAGATGAGTTATCCCAAATAGTTGGCAAGCCGTTTAGAAAACAATCGAAGGTTAGTAACTCGGACGCATATGATCGAGTAAGTGGCGTCAAAATGTGTCAAAAGGCATTGCATGAACTTTCCCACCGCCTTAGCATCATTACCTTTCTCCTTGTATAATCGTTAACTTTTGTATGCATGGAACTCCGTAAGCCACCAACACTAGTAGTTTATACTTTCTTTCTAAAGTTGGAAGACTAGCATCCATATTTATTAGCTTCATCGTCCATAATGGTCGTTTCTCAAGCTTCACCGGTAAATGCCAAGCCTTGCCATAACCTAGTGGACAAGGTGAAGTGCCGATCGATAGGAGTCTTGCATGCTCGAAAGAACCAAAGGTCCTCAATCGAGCATTATTGACCAATACTTGAGAGATTGATCGATCATTTTCTACGTAATCCGCTTGATCACAAGATTCATCATTTTTTCGACCGCTTGAATGTGGTTGGTATGTGATGATCAATCGATGAGATATCCCAAATAGTTGGCAAGCCGGTTATAAAACAATCAAGGTTAGTAACTCGGACGCATATGACCGAGTGAGTGGCGTCAAAATGTGTCAAAAGGCATTGCATGAACTTTCCCACCGCCTTAGCATCATTACCTTTCTCCTTGTATAATCGTTCACATTTGTATGCATGGAACCCGTAAGCCACCAACACTAGTAGTTTGTACTTTCTTTCTAAAGCTGGAAGACTAGCATCCATATTTAGTAGCTGGATCGTCCATTATGGCTTTTGCTCAAGTTTCACTGGTAAATAACAAGCCTTGACATAAACTAGTGGAAAAGGTGAAGTGCCGATCAATAGGAGTCTTGCAGGCAGTTCGAAAGAACCAAAGGTCCTCAATCGAGCTTTATTGACCAATCCTTGAGAGATTGATCGATCATTTTCTGCGTAATCCGCTTGATCACAAGATTCATCAATTTTTCCCGACCGCTTGAATGTGGTTGGTATGTGATGATCAATCGATGAGTTATCCCAAATAGTTGGCAAGTCAAGTTATAAAATAATCCGAAGGTTAGTAACTCGGATGCATATGATCGAGTGAGTGGCGTCAAAATGTGTCAAAAGGCATTGCATGAACTTTCCCACCGCCTTAGCATCATTACCTTTCTCCTTGTATAATCGTTCACTTTTGTATGCATGGAACCTGTATGCCACCAACACTAGTAATTTATACTTTCTTTCAAATGCTGGAAGGCTAGCACCCATATTTAGTAGCTTCATCGTCCATAATGGTTGTTGCTCAAGCTTCACTAGTAAATGACAAGCCTTGACATAAACTACTGGACAAGGTAAAGTGCCGATCGATATGTGTCTTGTGCAGTTGAAAGAACCAAAGGTCCTCAATCGAGCTTTATTGACCAATCCTTGAGAGATTGATCGATCATTTTCTACAGAATCCGCATGATCACAAGATTCATCATTTTTTCCTGACCGCTTGAATGTGGTTGGTATGTGATGATCAATCGATGAGTTATCCCAAATAGTTGGCAAGCTGGTTATAAAACAATCTGAAGGTTAGTAACTCGGACGCATATGACTGAGTGAGTGGCGTCAAAATGTGTCAAAAGGCATTGCATGAACTTTCCCACCGCCTTAGCATCATTACCTTTCTCCTTGTATAATCGTTCACTTTTGTATGCATGGAACCCGTATGCCACCAACACTAGTAATTTATACTTTCTTTCAAATGCTCTGGAAGGCTAGCACCCATATTTAGTAGCTTCATCGTCCATAATGGTTGTTGCTCAAGCTTCACTAGTAAATGACAAGCCTTGACATAAACTACTGGACAAGGTAAAGTGCCGATCGATATGTGTCTTGCAGGCAGTTTGAAAGAACCAAAGGTCCTCAATCGAGCTTTATTGACCAATCCTTGAGAGATTGATCGATCATTTTCTGACGTAATCCGCATGATCACAAGATTCATCATTTTTTCCCGACCGCTTGAATGTGGTTGGTATGTGATGATCAATCGATGAGTTATCCCAAATAGTTGGCAAGTGGTTAGAAAACAATCTAAAGGTTAGTAACTCGGACGCATATGACCGAGTAAGTGGCGTCAAAATGTGTCAAAAGGCATTGCATGAACTTTCCCACCGCCTTAGGATCATTACCTTTCTCCTTGTATAATCGTTTACATTTGTATGCATGGAACTCGTAAGCCACCAACACTAGTAGTTTATACTTTCTTTCTAAAGCTTGGAAGACTAGCATCCATATTTAGTAGCTGGATCGTCCATTATGGCTTTTGCTCAAGTTTCACAAATAACAAGCCTTGACATAAACTAGTGGACAAGGTGAAGTGCCGATCAATAGGAGTCTTGCAGGCAGTTCGAAAGAACCAAAGGTCCTCAATCGAGCATTATTGACCAATCCTTGAGAGATTGATCGATCATTTTCTACAGAATCTGCTTGATCACAAGATTCATCATTTTTTCCTAACCGTATGAATGTGGTAGGTATGTGATGATCTATAGATGAGTTATCCCAAATAGTTGGCAAGTTCCGTTTAGAAAACAATCCGAAGGTTAGTAACTCGGACGCATATGACCGAGTAAGTGGCGTCAAAATGTGTCAAAAGGCATTGCATGAACTTTCCCACCGCCTTAGCATCATTACCTTTCTCCTTGTATAATCGTTAACTTTTGTATGCATGGAACCCGTAAGCCACCAACACTAGTAGTTTATACTTTCTTTCTAAAGTTGGAAAGACTAGCATCCATATTTATTAGCTTCATCGTCCATAATGGCTGTTGCTCAAGCTTCACTGTAAATGCCAAGCCTTGCCATAACACAGTGGACAAGGTGAAGTGCCGATCGATAGGAGTCTTGCATGCGATTCGAAAGAACCAAAGGTCCTCAATCGAGCATTATTGACCAATACTTGAGAGATTGATCGATCATTTTCTACATGTAATCCGCTTGATCACAAGATTCATCATTTTTTTCGACCGCTTGAATGTGGTTGGTATGTGATGATCAATCGATGAGATATCCCAAATAGTTGGCAAGCCGGTTATAAAACAATACGAAGGTTAGTAACTCGGACGCATATGACCGAGTGAGTGGCGTCAAAATGTGTCAAAAGGCATTGCATGAACTTTCCCACCGCCTTAGCATCATTACCTTTCTCCTTGTATAATCGTTCACATTTGTATGCATGGAACACCGTAAGCCACCAACACTAGTAGTTTGTACTTTCTTTCTAAAGCCGGAAGACTAGCATCCATATTTAGTAGCTGGATCGTCCATTATGGCTTTTGCTCAAGTTTCACCGGTAAATAACAAGCCTTGACATAAACTAGTGGAAAAGGTGAAGTGCCGATCAATAGGAGTCTTGCGAGCGGTTCGAAAGAACCAAAGGTCCTCAATCGAGCATTATTGACCAATCCTTGAGAGATTGATCGATCATTTTCTACAGAATCCGCTTGATCACAAGATTCATCATTTTTTCCTGACCGCATGAATGTGGTAGGTATGTGATGATCTATCGATGAGTTATCCCAAATAGTTGGCAAGCTGTTTAGAAAATAATCTGAAGGTTAGTAACTTGGACGCATATGACTGAGTAAGTGGCGTTAAAATGTGTCAAAAGGAATTCCATGAACTTTCCCACCACCTTAGCATCATTACCTTTCTCCTTGTATAATCGTTAACTTTTGTATGCATGGAACCCGTAAGCCACCAACACTAGTAGTTTATACTTTCTTTCTATAGTTGGAAGACTAGCATCCATATTTAGTAGCTTCATCGTCCATAATGGCCGTTGCTCAAGCTTCACCGGTAAATGCCAAGCCTTGCCATAAACTAGTGGACAAGGTGAAGTGCCGATCGATAGGAGTCTTGCATGCGAGCTCGAAAGAACCAAAGGTCCTCAATCGAGCATTATTGACCAATACTTGAGAGATTGATCGATCATTTTCTACAGAATCCGCTTGATCACAAGATTCATCAATTTTTCCTGACCGCTTGAATGTGGTTGGTATGTGATGATCAATCGATGAGTTATCCCAAATAGTTGGCAAGCTGGTTATAAAATAATCTGAAGGTTAGTAACTCGGATGCATATGACTGAGTGAGTGGCGTCAAAATGTGTCAAAAGGCATTGCATGAACTTTCCCACCGCCTTAGCATCATTACCTTTCTCCTTGTATAATCGTTCACTTTTGTATGCATGGAACACCGTATGCCACCAACACTAGTAATTTATACTTTCTTTTCAAATCTTTGGAAGGCTAGCACCCATATTTAGTAGCTTCATCGTCCATAATGGTTGTTGCTCAAGCTTCACTAGTAAATGACAAGCCTTGACATAAACTACTGGACAAGGTAAAGTGCCGATCGATATGAGTCTTGCGAGCTTTGAAAGAACCAAAGGTCCTCAATCGAGCTTTATTGACCAATCCTTGAGAGATTGATCGATCATTTTCTACGGAGAATCCGCATGATCACAAGATTCATCATTTTTTTCCCCGACCGCTTGAATGTGGTTGGTATGTGATGATCAATCGATGAGTTATCCCAAATAGTTGGAAAGCTGGTTAGAAAACAATCTGAAGGTTAGTAACTCGGACGCATATGACTGAGTGAGTGGCGTCAAAATGTGTCAAAAGGCATTGCATGAACTTTCCCACCGCCTTAGCATCATTACCTTTCTCCTTGTATAATCGTTCACTTTTGTATGCATGGAACACCGTATGCCACCAACACTAGTAATTTATACTTTCTTTCAAATGTCGGAAGGCTAGCACCCATATTTAGTAGCTTCATCGTCCATAATGGTTGTTGCTCAAGCTTCACTAGTAAATGACAAGCCTTGACATAAACTAGTGGACAAGGTAAAGTGCCGATCGATATGTGTCTTGCGGGCGGTTCGAAAGAACCAAAGGGCCTCAATCGAGCTTTATTGACCAATCCTTGAGAGATTGATCGATCATTTTCTACAAGAATCCGCATGATCACAAGATTCATCATTTTTTCCTCGACCGCTTGAATGTGGTTGGTATGTGATGATCAATCGATGAGTTATCCCAAATAGTTGGCAAGCTGGTTAGAAAACAATCTAAAGGTTAGTAACTCGGACGCATATGACTCGAGTAAGTGGCGTCAAAATGTGTCAAAAGGCATTGCATGAACTTTCCCACCGCCTTAGGATCATTACCTTTCTCCTTGTATAATCGTTTACATTTGTATGCATGGAACCTGTCAGCCACCAACACTAGTAGTTTATACTTTCTTTCTAAAGCTGGAAGACTAGCATCCATATTTAGTAGCTGGATCGTCCATTATGGCTTTTGCTCAAGTTTCACCGGTAAATAACAAGCCTTGACATAAACTAGTGGACAAGGTGAAGTGCCGAGTCAATAGGAGTCTTGCGGGCAGTTCGAAAGAACCAAAGGTCCTCAATCGAGCATTATTGACCAATCCTTGAGAGATTGATCGATCATTTTCTACGAATCCGCTTTGATCACAAGATTCATCATTTTTTCCCCGACCGCATGAATGTGGTAGGTATGTGATGATCTATCGATGAGTTATCCCAAATAGTTGGCAAACCGTTTAGAAAACAATCCGAAGGTTAGTAACTTGGACGCATATGATCGAGTAAGTGGCGTCAAAAGAGCATTCCATGAACTTTCCCACCGCCTTAGCATCATTACCTTTCTCCTTGTATAATCGTTAACTTTTGTATGCATGGAACCTGTAAGCCACCAACACTAGTAGTTTATACTTTCTTTCTATAGTTGGAAGACTAGCATCCATATTTAGTAGCTTCATCGTCCATAATGGCTGTTGCTCAAGCTTCACTGGTAAATGCCAAGCCTTGCCATAAACTAGTGGACAAGGTGAAGTGCCGATCGATAGGAGTCTTGCATGCAGTTCGAAGAACCAAAGGTCCTCAATCGAGCATTATTGACCAATCCTTGAGAGATTGATCGATCATTTTCTACGGAATCCGCTTGATCACAAGATTCATCAATTTTTCTTGACCGCTTGAATGTGGTTGGTATGTGATGATCAATCGATGAGTTATCCCAAATAGTTGGCAAACCGGTTAGAAAACAATCGAAGGTTAGTAACTCGGATGCATATGATCGAGTGAGTGGCGTCAAAATGTGTCAAAAGGCATTGCATGAACTTTCCCACCGCCTTAGCATCATTACCTTTCTCCTTGTATAATCGTTCACTTTTGTATGCATGGAACCCGTAAGCCACCAACACTAGTAGTTTATACTTTCTTTCTAAAGTCGGAAGACTAGCATCCCTATTTAGTAGCTTCATCGTCCATAATGGCTTTTGCTCAAGCTTCACCGTAAATGACAAGCCTTGACATAAACTAGTGGACAAGGTGAAGTGCCGATCGATAGGAGTGTCTTGCAGTAGCTCGAAAGAACCAAAGGGCCTCAATAGAGCTTGCTTGACCAATCCTTGAGAGATTGATCGATCATTTTCTCAAGAATCCGCTTGATCACAAGATTCATCATTTTTTCCCGACCGCTTGAATGTGGTTGGTATGTGATGATCAATCGATGAGTTATCCCAAATAGTTGGCAAACTGGTTAGAAAACACTCTAAAGGTTAGTAACTCGGACGCATATGACTGAGTGAGTGGCGTCAAAATGTGTCAAAAGGCATTGCATGAACTTTCCCACCGCCTTAGGATCATTACCTTTCTCCTTGTATAATCGTTCACTTTTGTATGCATGGAACCCCGTAAGCCACCAACACTAGTAGTTTATACTTTCTTTCAAAGCTTTGGAAGACTAGCATCCATATTTAGTAGCTTCATCGTCCATAATGGCTTTTGCTCAAGCTTCACTGGTAAATGACAAGCCTTGACATAAACTAGTGGACAAGGTGAAGTCCGATCGATAGGAGTCTTGCGGGCGACTCGAAAGAACCAAGGGTCCTCAATCGAGCTTTATTGACCAATCCTTGAGAGATTGATCGATCATTTTCTACGGAATCCGCTTGATCACAAAGATTCATCATTTTTTCCTGACCGCTTGAATGTGGTTGGTATGTGATGATCAATCGATGAGTTATCCCAAATAGTTGGCAAGCCGGTTAGAAAACACTCGAAAGGTTAGTAACTCGAGCGAATATGATTGAGTGAGTGGCGTGAAAATGTGTCAAAAGGAATTGCATGAACTTTCCCACCGCCTTAGGATCATTACCTTTCTCCTTGTATAATCGTTCACTTTTGTATGCATGGAACCCATAAGCCACCAACACTAGTAGTTTATACTTTCTTTCTAAAGTTGGAAGACTAGCATCCCTATTTAGTAGCTTCATCGTCCATAATGGCTTTTGCTCAAGCTTCACTGGTAAATGACAAGCCTTGACATAAACTAGTGGACAAGGTGAAGTGCCGATCAATAGGAGTCTTGCAGGCAGCTCGAAAGAACCAAAGGGCCTCAATAGAGCTTGCTTGACCAATCCTTGAGAGATTGATCGATCATTTTCTCAAGAATCCGCTTGATCAGAAGATTCATCATTTTTTCCTCGACCGCTTGAATGTGGTTGATATGTGATGATCAATCGATGAGTTATCCCAAATAGTTGGCAAGCCGGTTAGAAAACACTCCGAATGTTAGTAACTCGAGCGAATATGACCGAGTGAGTGGCGTGAAAATGTGTCAAAAGGAATTGCATGAACTTTCCCACCGCCTTAGGATCATTACCTTTCTCCTTGTATAATCGTTCACTTTTGTATGCATGGAACCGTAAGCCACCAACACTAGTAGTTTATACTTTCTTTCTAAAGCCGGAAGACTAGCATCCCTTTTTAGTAGCTTCATCGTCCATAATGGCTTTTGCTCAAGCTTCACCGGTAAATGACAAGCCTTGAAATAAACTAGTGGACAAGGTGAAGTGCCGATCGATAGGAGTCTTCTGCAGTGTGCGACGAAAGAACCAAAGGGCCTCAATAGAGCTTGCTTGACCAATCCTTGAGAGATTGATCGATCATTTTCTCAAGAATCCGCTTGATCACAAGATTCATCATTTTTTCCTCGACCGCTTAAATGTGGTTGGTATGTGATGATCAATCGATGAGTTATCCCAAATAGTTGGCAAACCGGTTAGAAAACACTCGAATGGTTAGTAACTCGAGCGAATATGACTGAGTGAGTGGCGTGAAAATGTGTCAAAAGGAATTGCATGAACTTTCCCACCGCCTTAGGATCATTACCTTTCTCCTTGTATAATCGTTCACTTTTGTATGCATGGAACCTGTAAGCCACCAACACTAGTAGTTTATACTTTCTTTCTAAAGCTGGAAGACTAGCATCCCTTTTTAGTAGCTTCATCGTCCATAATGGCTTTTGCTCAAGCTTCACTGGTAAATGACAAGCCTTGAAATAAACTAGTGGACAAGGTGAAGTGCCGATCGATAGGAGTCTTGCAGGCCGATCGAAAGAACCAAAGGGCCTCAATAGAGCTTGCTTGACCAATCCTTGAGAGATTGATCGATCATTTTCTCAAGAATCCGCTTGATCACAAGATTCATCATTTTTTCTTAACCGCTTGAATGTGGTTGATATGTGATGATCAATCGATGAGTTATCCGAAATAGTTGGCAAACTGGTTAGAAAACACTCTGAATGTTAGTAACTCGAGCGAATATGACTGAGTGAGTGGCGTGAAAATGTGTCAAAAGGAATTGCATGAACTTTCCCACCGCCTTAGGATCATTACCTTTCTCCTTGTATAATCGTTCACTTTTGTATGCATGGAACCCGTAAGCCACCAACACTAGTAGTTTATACTTTCTTTCTAAAGCTGGAAGACTAGCATCCCTTTTTAGTAGCTTCATCGTCCATAATGGCTTTTGCTCAAGCTTCACTGGTAAATGACAAGCCTTGAAATAAACTAGTGGACAAGGTGAAGTGCCGATCGATAGGAGTCTTGCAGGCCGCTCGAAAGAACCAAAGGGCCTCAATAGAGCTTGCTTGACCAATCCTTGAGAGATTGATCGATCATTTTCTCAAGAATCCGCTTGATCACAAGATACATCATTTTTTCTTAACCGCTTGAATGTGGTTGATATGTGATGATCAATCGATGAGTTATCCCAAATAGTTGGCAACCGGTTAGAAAACACTCGAATGTTAGTAACTCGAGCGAATATGACCGAGTGAGTGGCGTGAAAATGTGTCAAAAGGAATTGCATGAACTTTCCCACCGCCTTAGGATCATTACCTTTCTCCTTGTATAATCGTTCACTTTTGTATGCATGGAACCCGTAAGCCACCAACACTAGTAGTTTATACTTTCTTTCTAAAGCCGGAAGACTAGCATCCCTTTTTAGTAGCTTCATCGTCCATAATGGCTTTTGCTCAAGCTTCACCGGTAAATGACAAGCCTTGAAATAAACTAGTGGACAAGGTGAAGTGCCGATCGATAGAGTCTGGCCGCTCGAAAGAACCAAAGGGCCTCAATAGAGCTTGCTTGACCAATCCTTGAGAGATTGATCGATCATTTTCTCAAGAATCCGCTTGATCACAAGATACATCATTTTTTCTTAACCGCTTGAATGTGGTTGATATGTGATGATCAATCGATGAGTTATCCCAAATAGTTGGCAAACTGGTTAGAAAACACTCTGAATGTTAGTAACTCGAGCGAATATGACTGAGTGAGTGGCGTGAAAATGTGTCAAAAGGAATTGCATGAACTTTCCCACCGCCTTAGGATCATTACCTTTCTCCTTGTATAATCGTTCACTTTTGTATGCATGGAACCCGTAAGCCACCAACACTAGTAGTTTATACTTTCTTTCTAAAGCCGGAAGACTAGCATCCCTTTTTAGTAGCTTCATCGTCCATAATGGCTTTTGCTCAAGCTTCACCGGTAAATGACAAGCCTTGAAATAAACTAGTGGACAAGGTGAAGTGCCGATCGATAGGAGTCTTGCGGTGCGAGCTCGAAAGAACCAAAGGGCCTCAATAGAGCTTGCTTGACCAATCCTTGAGAGATTGATCGATCATTTTCTCAAGAATCCGCTTGATCACAAGATTCATCATTTTTTCCTGACCGCTTAAATGTGGTTGGTATGTGATGATATATCGATGAGTTATCCCAAATAGTTGGCAAACCGGTTAGAAAACACTCGAATGTTAGTAACTCGAGCGAATATGACCGAGTGAGTGGCGTGAAAATGTGTCAAAAGGAATTGCATGAACTTTCCCACCGCCTTAGGATCATTACCTTTCTCCTTGTATAATCGTTCACTTTTGTATGCATGGAACCCGTAAGCCACCAACACTAGTAGTTTATACTTTCTTTCTAAAGCCGGAAGACTAGCATCCCTTTTTAGTAGCTTCATCGTCCATAATGGCTTTTGCTCAAGCTTCACCGGTAAATGACAAGCCTTGAAATAAACTAGTGGACAAGGTGAAGTGCCGATCGATAGGAGTCTCTGCAGTGCCGATCGAAAGAACCAAAGGGCCTCAATAGAGCTTGCTTGACCAATCCTTGAGAGATTGATCGATCATTTTCTCAAGAATCCGCTTGATCACAAGATTCATCATTTTTTCCCCAACCGCTTGAATGTGGTTGATATGTGATGATCAATCGATGAGTTATCCCAAATAGTTGGCAAACTGGTTAGAAAACACTCTGAATGTTAGTAACTCGAGCGAATATGACTGAGTGAGTGGCGTGAAAATGTGTCAAAAGGAATTGCATGAACTTTCCCACCGCCTTAGGATCATTACCTTTCTCCTTGTATAATCGTTCACTTTTGTATGCATGGAACCTGTAAGCCACCAACACTAGTAGTTTATACTTTCTTTCTAAAGCTGGAAGACTAGCATCCCTATTTAGTAGCTTCATCGTCCATAATGGCTTTTGCTCAAGCTTCACCGTAAATGACAAGCCTTGACATAAACTAGTGGACAAGGTGAAGTGCCGATCGATAGAGTCTTGCAATTCGAAAGAACCAAAGGTCCCTCCGAGCTTATTGACCAATCCTTGAGAGATTGATCGATCATTTTCTCAAGAATCCGCTTGATCACAAGATTCATCATTTT